>CAUYRT010053351.1:0-24548 GCA_963574885.1 Lepilemur ruficaudatus
GATCTTTGTGTAGATTTCGACTGCAGTGATGACCTAACAATCAGCTGGGTAACATGATGGAAGCTCCAGTACTCAGGTAATAGCAGAGATCCTACTGACTTGAGTGACAAAATCTGGGGTTTCTCTACCCAAGGGAAATAACCTTGAAGTTTATCTTCACTCTCTCTGCTTCCCCTGTCAAACTCTTGCTCGAGAGACTCAGTCTTCTGCCATTCCAAACCCATTTTTGGGAAATGAGCTGATGCTAGTCATTTATAATTCATTCTTTAGGTTAGTGACATAGGAACAAGACAGAAAGACCAATGCCACCGTTTAGCTGTGTGACCTTGAGCAATTTATTTCACCTTTTGAAATTGTTTTCTCATTTGTTAATGAGAATGGGAGGAATAAATGTGATAATGTTTACACTGGGGGTATGTTACTATTCACAAGCTGTGAGGTATAAATTAAGTCTTATTTCCTTTGGTGATCAGATTAACATAACCCTGAACCCTGATGCTGGCCTGGCGATGATTCCTCTGAGCATGTGTGTATGTCACTAGGAGGGGGAAGAAGGAGAACTTGCCTCTTCCTAACATGATACTCAATCCCAATTGCTCCTTGCCTGGATTCTCAGTTACAGGTCTTCACATTACACTTATGTGCACAGTCAGTAATTCAAAATATGGCTATAATGCTCAGGTGGGTGGGTCCCCTGATGTTTCCATGCTCAATGACAGTATGTACAGAATCACCTCCTGTAACTGTTGAGATCTTGGCATCGAGCCAGGATAGCTGGTCAAGTTTCCCTTTTTCTTCATGGTGAGTTGTGGGAGGCCTTCAGTGTCTTTCCATATTTACTAGTCATTAGGGCCATATTTGTCATCAGAGATAGTCTGTTATCACTGAAACTCAAAATGATGAGGAGTCAGTTCCCCCTAAGGAAATTTGCTTATATCCCACTCCAGCAACCATTAAGTTCCACATTCCAAGGAGTTGTAGGATAAAGTTGTCTTTGTGAAATCCTAACCTTGTCCTAATAACATGTATAAACAGGGCACGGTGGCAGATGCATGGCTTTCTTCTTTCTTCCCTTGGAATACACTGATAACTACCTTCTTTGTTTGTCCAAAATGTCTCCATCCTTCTAACCTCTGACCAATGCCGCCTCCTTGGTGACACATTTCCTAGCTACTGTAGATCACAGTTGTCTTTTTCCTGTAATTTCTTTAATTAGTTATCTCACCCATTTAGATCTACCTGAACACATATCTTTATATCTCTCATGGTGCCTCATAGTGCTGGAGCTCTACAAGCAACAATAATAGTGTTAACACTAAAGAAACATAGTAACTTTTACATGTTAGACTTTGTACCAGACCCTTTTCAGATACTATTCATTAAGATATTTGTTGGTCAGATATCTAAGCATCTGGTACTGTCCAAGTCCTGAATATACTACACTTAGGACATGCTTGGTTCCTGCATCCTTGGAGCATGTGGCCTTGATTAGCTGTGGAAAACCATGGCTTGAGGCTGACTTCTCTATGGCCCATGAGCCAAGAATGTTTATTTTATTTTACATTTTTAAAGGGTGTAAAAAGAGAGAATATGCGACAGGGACCACATGTGGCCTGCAAAGCCTAAAATATTTGCTACCTGGTCCTTTACAGAAAAACGTCTGCTGACCTCTAACGATCTTACTTTATTTTTCTGACTATCCTGCAAGACAGATTTTTTTTTCCAATCCATTTTACTTATGAGGAAACGGAAGCTTGTAGAGGTGAATTATCTTGTCCACAGTGATTCATCTAACATTTTCTGAGTTGGAGGTTCAGACTAGAATAAAAATACGTTTGGTTGGTCTGGGGCCAATACTTTTGTGGTCATTCTGGAGTTGGATGGAAGAGACTTGTGTTCTAGTCTTATTTCTACCCTGATTCAATCATGAAAACCAGTTATTCTCCTGCCACCACGTTCATTGTGAAATACTATTAACTCACCATCTGGGAGTGAGGAGGCAGTGCCCTTAAAAAGTCAACTGCTGATGAGATCAAGAAAAAAGGCTTTCAGGATCAGGTAGAAAGAGTGGCAGTGTGAAAACTGTAAACCCCAGTTTCCGTCCTCTTTTGGCCTCAGAATTCCCATGTACACAATGTAGAAGTTGATTAGTTGATCTCTAAAGTACCTCCCAACTAGAAAATTCTTTCCAGGGTTCCAAGGACATATTTCCTTTACTCTAGTTAGACTGTTCACATTTCTTTATATCTTTATCGTGACCATATCATAACCGTTGACCAACTGAATGATAATTTAATATTTAAATGTTTTATACTGGGAGAGTGTAAAGTCCTATCCGTACCTCTAAAACATCTTGCTTGTTTCTATTTCAAGGGCTGTTGGCATCCTCTCCTACAGTTGGAGCTCACAACTTGTAATAAGAATGGCAAAGAGTTCAAGACAGCCAGGCAGAGTAGATGCCCCTAATGGTGACCAGTGAGCTACACACCCTCCCAGGGTCTCCAAAACTGACAGCAGCTCAGCCTGCAGTCTTTACTCTGAATGCCGACCAAATTGACATTGGCTGATAGGAAGCGTGCTTTGTGAATTTGCAATGGAGGATGTGCTCACTGAGGCATCGAACTTGTAAAGATGTGGCCCAGATAACTGAACCAGAAATGTGTGCCTATCTATACTTTCCTGTCCCCAGACCTGGCCCTCATAATCATGCCCATGTTCTGCTCATCTGAATCAGGTGGTTGAAGACATGTTTTGGGAAGGGAGAGGTTTGCTACTTAATGGGAATAGATAATTTGCATTCCAAAATATTTCTGAGGACAGTGGCTCTCTGGGTTGTGTATTAGAATCATCTAAAGAGCTTTAAAATATACCATGGCCTGGGTCTCACACCCCGAGATTCTAATTAAATTGAGGTGGGTGGGGCAAGCATTTTAAAAGCTCCCCTGGGTATTCCAACGTGCTTTTGTTTTTGAAAACTACCATTTCACATAGATGAAATGGCATAGTAGGCATAGTTGGTAAGATATCTAATTCTGGATTTCCCAGTTTAAGATAGAATCAAACTTCTGTGCATTTATGTAAAATAATATACATGTAGTGTTTTAAATATTTGATCTTTCAATGTATAAGCCTTAAGGTTTTGATGATTCTTCCAAAGAACTACAGTATAAAACATGCTTTATTATTTTTGTTAGCTTGTTTTGAAATACGCAGGCCAAAATTGAGGGTAAGTGCACATAAATGATCACCTTTCAGTATTGTTTCTAATTATTTATGGAGCTAACCCAGTTCCAGTTATGTTCTAGGCTTTTTAAAGCATGCTTTTGCATAAACATTTCATTATTATTTTAAGATATGGATTTCTGTGATTTATTAATTCTATCAATTTTGTTTTCTGAGTTGAAATTTCATTTTCTTTTTTTTTTTTTTTTAAGAAAATTAAATCCCATCAGCATCATGTTGGTTAACTACACAGACTAAAGGCAAAAAAAAAAAAAAAAGTCCTTGGGTTTGTCACAAATAACATTTTGTAATGGCAGAAAAGGCAACTTTGGCAGGCTCCATTATATGTCCTGTAGAACTTGTTACCAAGTTTGGATAAAGGGATATTGAAGACTTGGACAGAGCAAAACTATGATATCATGGGGAAATAGATTCTGATTTGGGGAGATGGATACAAAAACTACCTGTGATAACACTTTAGAATTATCTCCAATTGTATTGCCCTTGTAATTGGAAGAAAACAAAAGAAAGAAGAGGCCAGGACATCTAATTGTGTGATTCCATTAGTCTGAAGGGGGTGGGTCAAGGATTTAGTCAATAATGAACAGTAGCTCCAGGACCAACCTCTGGTCTTGTGCATGCAGGCCTGCACACAAGTTTGCATTCAGATGCCCCCACAAAGGGTAAAGGGGTTCTGGAGAGACAGTGACTCTTTTCTGTTTTTAGAAAAGAGTCCCCAAAGTGGCTTGCAGTTGGTGCAAGTTATAAATGCATAGCTGTCAGCTGACTGTAGCATCCTGGTCTCCTGTGGTAAGTAGGGCTTGGCACAAATCGATACGTACATAATTTTATTCTGCAGATGACGTTGTTCTTAATTCAACAAACATTTATTAGGCATTTACTATGTCCCTGGTGCTGAGTTAGATGGTAGGGCTACAGGGACAGAATCATAGACCTTGACTTCAGTTTGCTCACAGCCTGATAAGGAAGAAATCTGTAAATGGTGAATTTCAATGCAGTGCGTTAAGAGGAGCCTCTGTGTAAGGTGCATAGGGAGGTCGCAGAGAGGATTGGTTGTCTCTGCTGTGGTGAAAAGGTATGGCTGGTTTATGGGCCATAACTAACCAAAGGATAGTTTGGTTTATAGGCCAGAGACACACACAAAGGAGGGCAAGTGAAAAGGTGAAGTTGTTACAAAGAGGAAATCTCATTAAAACAAATGTAAGAGACATCACAACTGTAAAATCATCGGGAACTCTTGCTCTGTATCTCTGACGGCATCATTTCCTTTCTGTTCAGTCCAGTGTCTCTGTTCCTTCTCTGTTGAAAATCTACAGAGCCTTCCAGTTCAGCCCCTAGTTGGTCTCCCTGCCTCAGTGCCATACATCCAGGAGAGAGAGAGAGAAGGTGACTAGCTCAGGTAGGGTCGTGTGCCACTCTGTGCCAATTATCTGAGGCCAGGGAGTAGGGTCGTTAAGACAGGGACTGTGGGTTTTTGTCAGGGTAGATTTTTTTAAAGCCACTGTAAGGAAGAAGAAATTGGCAGAGCAGTCACTAATTGGGGGCCCAGTGTCACTAGCTTTTCAGTACTAAACCAGTTCCGAAACCGTAAAGTATCTGAGTAAGAAGTGGTTGATCCCATCTACGTGCATCTGGGCATATTTAGAAGTTATCGACTGTGTAACACTCTGAGAGACTCCATTCCGGCAAGACCAGGGATGTTGAAACTCTTTTTGCCATTTGGTGATAACAGGGCTCGGCAGTGGCTTCCCTTGCAAAAGAAAAATGAAGTACATCTTGAATAGTCTGAGAAGGATTAGAATCTTTTTTTTTTCATAGCACAACATATCGTAATTGCACTGGGATATATATATATATATATATAGTTGATTCAGTTAGCTGTTAAGTGAGCATGTGTTATGCTCAAAACACTTTGAGGACTACAGAGCGAGCAACATGGAGACTGTTGTATTCTCCAAGAAGGTGTTATGAAGATTCCACTTGAACAGAGTACAGTGCTTGTTTGGAAGACGAGCTTTGACAAATGATTTGGGCAGCAGAAAATGCGACATGAAAAAGAGAAGAGATATCGATGAAGTTGGGGGCTTTAGGAAATTAGGAAGAGAGAAGCTGCCTCCAAACTGTGCGAGAGTGGACTTTGGTTAAAAGAAATATCAAAAAGAGATTTTAGGTTGTTGGCTTTGGTGTGTAACAGAAACTCTTATTTACCCCATGGAATCTTCAGTAAATTTTACATTATTCACTAATGCGTTTATGAGAATAAATTCTTTCTGAGGTCCCTTAAGAGGACAGGGCAGGGCAGCTCATATCTAAACTACCCAAACATGGAAAAATGCATGGACCCGTTCTCAAGTTTATAACTTGTAGGCAAATGTTATCACCCTAGAACAGTGACTTTGAGTTTTCTAGTTATCTGTCAGTTTGTCTAACTTATCAGTTAACCAAAGTAGCAAAACTCCATGGGACCATCACAGGACACAAACACTGATGGAATATCTGTTTTGAACTATTTTTAGTGTTCGGGGCATAAAGTAGAATGACACAGACCCCCTGCTCCCGTGGGACTCACAGCCTATTGGTGAAAACAGACACATAAACATGTAAAAATGCAAGACATAAAATGAATCAATGATACTATAATTGAACTTCAGTAAAGAATCTTCAGCAAACATTGACACATTCCAAGGGCAGCAGAAATTCTGAACCAAGAGCATTGAACTCAGAAAGCCCCTTGATGTGTGATGATTGTTGGACATTTCTGACAGCTTCACTATTAGCTGTATTGATAGCACTTGGGAAAGGTCAAGTTTTGCAAAGACTTTCTGCCCACCAAGAATAGCAAGGAATCGATTGATTCTGAGCACAGAAACAATGTCAGGAGCCAGATGGAAGTGCAGTTGCTATTACTGGGAAGCTCTCCTTCCCTCAAGTAAATGCCCTGGGACGTCCACTTACAACTTCCTGTAGTTAGACTGTTGGACTCTTTGAATACACCTTCAGCTTTTCAGTGGCTAGATCTTTTGCACCTTTAGTCTGAGAGCAAATGTTAATCTTTAAGGAAGTCTTCATTGACCACTTATTCAAGGTAACAACCTTCCCCTGACACTACATTAATACCACACTAATAATTTCCTTCTTTGCAGGTTGCATAATCTGACATCATTTTGAATATTTTTAGGTTGCCTATTTGCTTTCTGGCCCCCTCCTCCTCATCTTCTAGAATAAAAGCTTCATGAATGCAAGCACTATGGTTGTCTTGTACACAGGTTACGGGCTACCTAAACGAGATTCACGTGCAGCTTTGTGTGAATTAGAGAAAATTGCCCTCTCCCAACAGATGACGAAAAAGTCACACCTCTTTGGGAGACACAGTTGCACCAGTTCACACCTCACTTTCCTCCTGTACGCAGTACAAGAACTTCAGAAACAAATGTTGCAGCCTTGCTTGTCCACTGCTGTTGGGGATGACCCCTGGCACATAGTAGGTATTCAGTAATTACTTGACAAGTGAATGAAGCACCCCAAACCCTGCCAGACACTCTGTCATACAGCAATATCCTTACAGGAGAGCACAAAGAAACTCTTGGAAAACCTTTTGAGACCAACCTTGAATCCCTTACAGACCAGCTAGGGCCAGAGGCTCACAGCTGGAACCCAAAGCACTTCAATAGCACAGTAACCAATTGAGGATGACTTCTGTGACCTTCTGATATTTCATAAATGCAGCAACCTCGGGAGCTCTCATTTAAGTACTACTGTCAGCCTTGTTCTTGCCCACTGACTTTACAGCCCCCTGTAGGTGGCCTGTTTGGTGCAATTGAAGCCTTCCAACTGAGTATCCTTGCTAGAGGTCCTGTAAGTCCGGACAAAGCCTGTCTCCTGCCTTTTAAGAATAGTGAAATCAAATAAAATCTTGTCAGTGACTTTGGCCCACGCGTGGAGCGACGCCAACGGATCTGCCTGGAATGAAGATGTGAAGGAACTTTGCAAAGTAAAGAAAAACCCACGTTGCTTCCCTAAATCAAAGCTTCAAACAAGAGCACAGCTTTAGCAATTCATTCCCTGCAGAATTAACCTTTGTTTCCTGGCAGGCTGCTTCTAAGAATATGCGTCGTGCCTAAAAGGAAATGGAGGAGAACTTACAGAATGGGTTTTGTGTTTACCACGCAGGAGGAAAAGCTGAAATGAAAGCGAGGTTGAAAAGGAGGCTTGTTTTTAACTAATCCAGCCTCTAGATAGAAGTCCTAAGATGCAAAAGCAATGATCATATACATGAGTCTGATATACGTGTGATACACAAATACCACTTCTTCATCTGCTGTTTCTATAACTTACTTCTGGCCAGGATAACGGTGTTCTGGGGGCTGAAAAGGGATTCGCCAAGCCTGTAATCCAGATTCTGCTCTTCTTTAAAAGTCAACTTGGGGCCGCCTCCTAGAAGTATTCCTAGATTTGATAAGTGCCTTCTTCTGTGTCCCCATAAAACCCTATGCATTTCTTTATCATTGAATGTGTCACCTTGTATTACAGTCACCTGTTCATGTGTCAAAGGCAGGGATATTTTATTTGACTTTAAAGAAAAACCTTTAAAGTCAAATACTTAGCACATTGTCTGGAATAAAATGACATCTCGGTAAGTTCTTAATGAAATAGTCAATGGACCATTCTATTAACAGCTGCTTATTGAATTCATGCTATTTGTCGTTAGTTTGCCACACGCTAAGATGTGCACAGGAAATACAACGCGTGGTGCTAACACTGGTGGCTATTCTAATTTCGGTCCAAGTTCTAGACCATCTGTAAGTCTTTGCCTGATTAATCCAGTCCGCGGGAGCTCCAGCTTCACAGATTCCTATTCCTCCACGAAGGCGCCACCCCACAGCGTGACACGCAGGGGTTTTTCCCATGCTTCAGAGGCACTGTACTTTTGACACCACCCTACAGCACCCCCGTTATATCACAGGTTCCTTAAGGTCAGAGGAGCCAATTCCCATCGAGTGCAGAGGATTGATTTGGAGACTCGTTCAAATCCTGGTTCTTCCTCTTGCCGGTTATGTGGCTTTGGGGGAAAATCAGTTCATCTCCCTGAGCCTTAGCCTGATTTATGAAATGAAGGTCATAATGTTGCCCTGAGGTATTAATGAGAAAATTATTTGTAAATCAATTAGCAGAGTGCCTGATTCATAATAGACACTCTAAAGCGATGAAATGCGTTCTCATGTAATCCTCCCCAAACCCTAGGAGTGAGGCAGCGCCTCCAGCTTCTGAGCTTCTCCAAGCCTCCTTTTCCTCATCCGCAAAATAAAGTAGAAGTTCCTAACTCATCAGGTTTTGTGAGGAATAAATGAGCTTATTCATGTGGAAGGCTAATGGGAATGTCTTGTTTACACTCCAAAAAAGTGGAAGTAATATCGGTATCTCCATTGCCAGATAGGTAAACTGAGGTATACAAGCTTTCCCCAGTCACAGATCTACAAGACTGGGATCCGCACCTGACTTGTCTAGACCACGTCTCCAAAGCTGTGTCACCTTTGACAGGCCCCATGGCACCCGCTCTGCTCAGGGCCCAAACTGCCACTCACACAGGCCAGGCTATCCCACGGTGACAGAGAAGACTAATTCAGAGAGCGTGTCTGGGCACAATCCCAGCCAGAGCCCTTCACGGACAGGAGCAGAAGTCTTCACTGGAATTAGCTGTGCCTCTAACTCCCTGGAAGCCGGGGTGAGTCAGGTGTGGGGAGGGTGAGGCAGTCGATCATGCCAAATTAGCGTGATTAGGCTCCCCGCACGAGCCTGCGGCACGCCCGGCGCACATTAGCCAGCTCCCTAATGGGACTCGCCCTCCATCCCTATCAGCGGCCTGTTAACGATTCCTTAACAGCAATGATTAGCATGAAATGCCGGGGCAAGGGAGACGACTGGTGTTTTAACATGTATTTTAATAAATAAACTAATGTTATCTGGCTCCCGGCACTGAAGTGTCTAAACAGCGTTCGGGAGGCCTATCAATCAGCTTTCCATAGCGTGAGATCTGCAGACACCCCCTCCCCACCGGCCCCCCCACAGGCCCACGGTTGCTATAGCAACTCCAAACCAGGAGTGGTAGCTGTAAACTTAAAAAAAAATATGACTTTTTCCCAGCCAGCCGCGCTTCTCTATCAATACTGAAACCTTTGCCTGAATTCTAAGCGAGTGGGTTTTTTTTTCCCTTCCCCTCTCTCTCCAGTCATAAGTCTGACTTGGAATCTATAGCAACCAAAATTAGACTATAAATCATCTTAATGGTGCTTTTCAGAGAATTCTTCACTGGATCAATTCAGATCATACAAGGTGGCAAGCTTCTGAGCTCAGTCACTAATAACGGTGGTGTCAGAGATGTATGGTAAGGAAGGGAGGCATGGGAGCCGATGCTGTTGGAGTTAATCTCTTTGATTGGCCACCAACCTTCAGCCATGTGTTCCTCTCTCAGCTCTGGCTCCCCTTCAGCTGCGTTCTGGAGTCATCTCCCCAGGAGCGACCTGGGACTCCTCAGAAATGACAGAGCCCCACATTTTCTGGGACTCTGTGGCATATCCCATACTTGTGGGGTCACAGGACAGTATAACTAAGTATAACTACTATAACTTAGTAGTCAAGAATTCAGCTACAGTACCTTGGCTTTAGATGTGTGGTGAACACTTAATAGCTGTTTGACTTTGGAAAATGATGCAACTTCTTTAAGCCTCAGTTTCCTCATCTGCAAAATAGGGAAAATCATAGTACTTATTTTCTATGCTATTTGTCAAAATGAAAGAAAGAATATGTGCAGAACACCTAAGGTGCTCATCATATAGTAAATGCCCCAAGGATGATTGCTATTGTTTAAAACAGAGAGGATGTAAAATATCTTTGTTGAATCTAAGTGGTATTCGTTGTCGTAACCTTTCAACTTTTCTGCATATTTGGAAAATTTTATAATACAAATTGGAAAGAAATAGAGTCAAAATGGCAAGAGATTTTCTTTTTTTTAGTTGACACATAAAAATTGCACATGTATTTACGGTGTGCAACATGACGTTTTGATTTATATACATTGAGGAATGGCTAAATCAAGCTTATTAACATATACATTACCATATATACTTATTTTTTGGTGTAATGAGAAAACTTAAAATCTTCTTTCTTGTAAATTTTCAAGTATAAACTACATT
This sequence comes from Lepilemur ruficaudatus, assembly GCA_963574885.1. Lineage (NCBI taxonomy): Eukaryota > Metazoa > Chordata > Mammalia > Primates > Lepilemuridae > Lepilemur > Lepilemur ruficaudatus. The sequence goes on from CAUYRT010053351.1 coordinate 10,434, forward strand.
GTTATTAACTGTAGTCTCCTTATTGTACAGTAGATAGCCTGAATTTATTCATCTTGTTTAACTGTAATTTTGTATCCTTTAATCAACATCTCCCCAAGCCCACTCTCATCCCCACCAGCCCCTAGTAGCTACTGTATTCTATCCTCTGCTTCTATGCTTTTATGAGTTCAACCCTTTTAGATTCCACATATAAGTGAGATCATGCAATATTTGTCTTCCTGGGCCTGGGTTATTTCACTTAACATGTCTTCCAGGTTCATCCATATTGTCACAAATGGCAGGAGTCCTTTGTTTTAAAAGGCTGAATTGGTAAAAATGGTTCTTATTCCATTGTGTATATGTACCACATTTTCTTTACTCATCCATGGATGAACGCTAAAGTTGAGTCCATATTTTGGCTACTGTGAATAATGCTCCAATGACCATGGGGGTGTAGACATTTCCTCGCCATACTGATTTCATTTCCACTGGATATATATCCAGTGGATTGCTGAAGGCTTGTGACGTGCCAGGCACTATGTTATTAATAGATGCTAAGATGATAGCGGGGTTCAAGACAGTTCTGTGTCCCCATGGAGCCAATATTCTAGTGGGGTAGACACAGAAGTAAACCTAAGGACCTAATACACTATAAGGGAATTATTCTCCCAAGTATCAAGCAAAGATACTGTAGGAGCACCTGACTGGGGCGGGGCAACTAACTCATGCTGGGATCAGAGCTGTCTAACCCAAGACTGGAGGGATGCGGTGGTTAGTGAGGCAGAGTGCTGTCGGGGAGGCAGGCTAATGCTGGTGGCAGATGGAACAGGGTTTAGATTCCCATGATGTGTTTGAGGATCTGAAAGAATGCCTTTTTCTCCAAACTCTGCCTAAATCTGACCCATCCATCTTTCAAGGTTCAATTTTATTCCATTCTATTTCATAAACATTTGCTCTCTGCCTGCTTTCTTCCAGGGTCTGTGCTAGGCAGAGGGAATTCAGAGTTGAATGGATGGGAGGTCGTATTTGACCTGCAGGCCATCATGTGCTGACCCCCAACTTTGGAGCATATGCCATATCACTGAAGTGTCCCTCCATGAGGCAGGCCTTTTGTACCCCTGTATCCATCAGCCATTGGCTGTGGGCTGCTTCTGGGAAGGTTGGAGGAGGGAGCATATTTCTCTTTCATGCTGGGTAGTTTCTATCAGCTGTGGGCAGTTTCTGTACTAGACACCTGCAAGCCATCAGCCACCAACATTCCTGCAGCTGGGTCGGGTGCAGCAGCCCAGTAAAAGCAAGAACAGCATTTACTCCTGCCTACAATGTTCCAGGCATGGAGTACATTGGTGGGTAGGACAGGCAAGTCCCTTGACCTCATGGCCATGTCATTTATGTCTTGTCTATGGCTGCTTTAACTCTACAGTGGCTGAGTTGAGCAGTTGTAACTGAGATCATATGGCCACAGAGTCTCAAATATTTACAGAAAAAGTCTGCCAGCCCCTGGGGATCAGGCTAAGGCTAGACTCTCTACCCGGGGCCACACTCTTGCTCTGGTCTTTCCCCTTCCCCAATTCTGTTCCCTTCCTCCCTCAGAGGCTTTCTTGAATAGCTTTCTCTCAATAAATCACATACCCCCACATCCCTGTCTCAGCCTCTGCTTTGAGAGAACCCACCTAAGATGTAGGCACATAACAGACATTCACTGAATGAATGAATGCTTTGCTAAGTTGCATAGAGAAGATGATAGGAGATAGATGGAAACTTAAGGGAGCAAGCCAGAAAAGCTGGAGAAGGGCCAAAGGGCAGAGGGGAAGGAGGCTGGGATGGTTTTGCACTCTGCAGATCGGATCTTAGTTCATACACATACCTGGTCCTGGGACAGAAGCTGGACTCATGCATGTAGCCAAGGAAGCTATTCTGTGCTACAAAACGAAAACAAAGAAGTGAATTAAGAAATGTTGCCCAAGTCTGCATTGTAGCCTCAGGAACTTGTTTCCTCTGCCATACCTGATGTTTGACAGTGGAGGTGGGAGGACAAGTTTTATTTTATTTTACATCCCTAGGAAGAATCACTGATAAACAGAGCTCCATGTACAGTAGGGAAGGGACTCTGAACAGCCTCAATCTCCTGTGCCTGGAAGCTTTTGCATCCTAGCTCCTACCTCCCAGGGAGGAGGAGCGGCTGATGTGGTTGCTCAGTGTGTAAGTGTAAACCCTTGTTGAGCCACACTTACTGGGGGCCAAAGCCACTGTGTTTAAGAGACATGTACCAAGCTGAGCTCCCTCTCTTCTGTTCAACCCATGTATCTGGGTGGGCGAGATGAGCTAGACCAGCCACACTTGCTCACTCTCTTCTGCCCACGTGCACTGAGCAGTCTATCTCCTGAGTTGCATTAACCAAGCCCCTCGTGTACAGAGTTCCTCTTCACTGTATCCACTCAAGATTCTGATTTGGGTCAAGAAGAAGGTGACTATCAAGTCTCTGCTCCATTAGACTAGCTTTTCCGAAAGAGTCCAACCTTGGAGCATTAGGCATCGGCTAATAACAAAAGCGGTGTTTGCTTCCGTTTGGCTGAAGGAACTTCAGGAACTCCGCCAAGCAGAAGATCAAAAGCTGGGACAGAACTGGGGACGTTATGGGACCCCTGTTATCAAAATATCATCAAAATGCACCTTAAATCCTAATGATCTATTTTGTTCAGTAAAACGCAGTGTGGGAAGAAAATGCTTAGGGAGCGATATCTTGCTGCAAATGTCACTTGGGAACCTCCCTTCATGGGAGGCTCTTTAGCTCTTGTTTTCTCTGTTCCTACAACTTCGTAAGGTGATTAAATGTCCTCTCCAGAGAGTGGTGGTGATTTCCCATGGAGGCAGTGGGTACCTTGCAAAATGGGTTTAAATTAGCACTGCTTCCTCATCAGAATGCCTGTGTGCAGTGGCCACGAGGGCTTTGCTTCCACTTTTGGATCTGCCAGCACACAGGCAGTTCCTTTGAAAGTATTCAAAAGCTAGCTGTCAGGGAGACCACCCACGCCCTACCCCGGCCTGCTGCAAAGCTAATTTTTCTTGGTGTTGACCTTGTAAGGACTTCATTTTCATAGCCTCCCTCCCTCTGAAGGGGAAGACTAGAGAGTTCAGGAGTCCTTTGAGTCTGAATGGGAGCAAAACGTCTTACGGTTATGGGGAAACATCCAACAGTTTCTCCTTTTGCTACTGATGGTGATGTGGTCTCCATAAGTGACAGTAGCCACTCTGCACACGAGAGAGCAAGTGCTCATTGCACAGCTTGAAGGAAGTGGGCCATCCATACTCACTCTCTGTTTGTGGTCCTACTTATAGGGATGGGAAGACTTTGCTCTGGGCACCCAGCCCCCCGAATTCTGTTTCAACTCTATGTAACTTTCAACCACGTACAAGAAACAAAAGAATAAGGAGTTTTTGACAACAGTTATGTGCTAGACACAGTGCTAAGAACTTTATGTGTTATTTTGTTCTCACTATAGAGAAGTGCTGTACGCATATTACAGATGAGAAAACAGTCCTAGAGAGAGGGATGCCTTGCTTAAGCCCACATAGCTGGTAAGGGGAAGAGGTGGGATTTGAGTGTGATTTCTGACCATCTATACAAATTATTATTATTGTTTTTTTGATTACACCATGCTAGTTCAGTGGTTCTCAATTAGGGGTTACTCCAAGTATAGTGGGTAGAGGCCAGAGAGGCTGTGACCTTTCCTACAATGGACAGGACAGCCCCCTGCAACAATTATCCAGCCCTAAATGGCAACAGTGCCCAGGTTGAGAAACTCCATGCTAGGTGAGACATTCACAGGTAATGCTTTTGCACCATCTCTTTAGTGCTTAAGTAAAGGTGCCTTGGTGGAGGCACTAAGAAGAGCTGCTGGGGCAAGTGGGCCCGACTGCTACGTGTAGGGAAGGCACTTCTACTCAGGGTGGGCACACCCGCTTATCATCCTCAGACTCTCCCCTACGCCATGTTGCAGGATGAAATCTGGGGAAGACTGCTGTGGTCTGAATGTTTGTGTCTCTCTAAAATTCTTATGTCAAAACCTAATCTCCAAAGTGGTGGTTTGGGGAGGGACCAAAAGGTGATTAGGTCATGAGGCTGGAGGCTTCATGAATGGGATTAGTGTCCTATAAAGAGACCCCAAGAGAGATCCCTTACCCCTTCTACTGTGTGGGGAAACACTGGGAAGTGGCCATCTGTGAACCGGGAAGCGGACCCTCGACAGACACCGAGTCTGCTGGTGCCTGGATCTTGGACTTCCCAGTCTCCAGAACTGTGAGAAATACGTGTCTGTTGTTCGTAAGCCACCCAGGCTATGGTATGTTGTTATAGCAGCATGAATGGACTAATACAGACTGTCCTCCATGAGACAGGTCACAGAGACATGTTTTTGTGCTTCTATATCAAGAAGAGGGATATCGAGCTCTATATCTGTAACCAAAACAAGGAGGGAGTGGGAAGACTGGGTCACTTCCCCAAAGCCCACCCCTTGTGTTTGAGGAACCCAGCTCCAAACCTCAACCTTCTGATACCCAATTCAGGGCATCCCCCACCTCTCGCACTTACCCAGGCCTTCTGACACCTCGTTCCGAAACATACGGCTCAGCCTCTGTCTTCTTCTCTCGGTGCTCCCACCCCCAAGTGTGGTTACTACCCTGGCGTCCCCAGCTTTCTGTCCATATCCCCATGGGGGTCAGGCATGGTTGCCATTCCCGTCTTACAGAATGAGACACTGAGGCGCAGGGAGGTTAAGGATCGTCCACGTTCACACACTGGGAACTGAGGTCCAGGACTGTTCGACTCCTGGATTTCGACTCCTGCTGCCGAACATCCCTGGTTACTCAGCCTGTGCACTACGGACATGCTGGGCTGGATGATTCTGCCGTGGGGGCTGTCCTCTGCATTAGAGGCCGCCTCCCCGTAGATGCAGTAGCACAGCATCCCAAGCTGTGATAACCAGAAATGTCTCCGGATGCTGCCTGATGTCCTCTGGGGGACAGGACCGCCCCCATTCGAGAACTGCTGGTCCAGACTGTGAGGCCTACGGCACCGTCCTTGCCGTCTGGTCTCTGGTGACCGGGTTGCTCACGATTCCAGGATTTAGTGTCCTGCCCCCTGTGCACGTTTGATCTTCCACATCCTGCTCTCTGGGCAGAGCCACCCACACACAATCATCCTTCCATGGAACGTGTTAGCGTTGAGAAACTGTTCCCAGCGTTTGCTCTGGCCCCTCACTGCGAATGTCTTCAAATAGCTCATCCTTCTGGAAGATCTCTTTGTCTTGATTCCTTAGTGGATGGTCTGTCTCTCACTCTGGGGCCCGCTTGTGTCTCTACACCCCCATACCCCCAGTTACTGTAGCTCTCTCCCTCCCGTCCTCTGTGGAGTCGAGCATGACTCTGAATTATTGACCTGGCCACAGCCTAACCTTCAATGCTTAAAGCTCTGAAGTCAGGTCGTGTCGCTCCTCCCTTAAAACCCTGCAGCGGGCTTCCGTTGCACTTTGAATAAAATCCAAACTCCTTCCGCAGCCTGCAAGGTCCTGCCCACCTCTCAGGCCCCACCCCCCACCCACCCCACCTTGCTCACTGTGTCACGTCCCTCGTCCATGTTCACTGGACATGCCCAGCCTACTCTCGCTCCCACGTCTTTGCACTGGCAGGACCACTCCCCAGAGCACGTGTATCCCAGCCCTTCTGGCTCCTGCACGTCTCAGCTAAAATGTCATCTCTGCAGAGAGGTCTCACCCAATCCCCAATATAAAGTAGCCCCTTGGCTGATCTCTATGGCACCACCATTGACCGCTGCCCACATGTTTGGTGTCTGCTTATTCACACCTAGAATTTAACCTACCCAGCAGCAGAGGTCTCACCTGGCTCGCTCATCTTTGCATTGCCAGCCCCTACACCAGCACTGGCGCAGAGTCAAAGCTCGAAAAAATACGTGTTGAAGGAGCCTGTCGCGTCGTCAGTTTAGCATGCAGATTTCATTAAGCAGAGGTGCCCCAGGAATTCAGCTGCTATTATGCATAAATAACGCACACAAGTACATATTTGGCTCTCCCTGTCCAGTTTCTTTCCAACTTGTGGAGAAGCAGCATGAATAATATATTCTGATTTTTTTTGATTGAACTGTCAGCATGATTTATTTCATAGCATCTTCTTCTCTCTCCCCTTTGTAAATAATGGTTCGTCTGTGGAGCTTTTTGCCAACATTTGTCTTGCTAATTTGTCTAGGGGGTGTGGAGACGGTGGCATTTTTTTTAAACCCCCCTTATAATGGGGTTGGAGGAGAGTTTTTTTCTGCATGGCATTGGGACTCTTAAAAAATCAAGGTTATATGGTGCATCGACTCCTTGCTGTTTTACAAACCGGCTCAGACTCATTTCACAACTTGAGAATAATTCAAATTGGAAATCACCTTCTTTAAAACCATTAAATTAATGGTATTCCCATTACACTCCCTGCCCAACCATGTGAGCGACGGAGCCTGAGCCGCAGCCGCTAGAATTGTGCGTCAACGTAAATAATGCGCTAATGAGACAGCAGTTTCATTCCTCGCGTGGGATTCCCCAGGCGTGTCTCCTTCAGGAGGCCATGATGGGTTCAGGGCAAATCCCTCTGGGTGGAGCAGGGTTACCGGGACAAATGTGGACCCCTGAGTGTTGGGGACGGTGCTTGCAGCATGCGGTTTGCCTTCTTGACTCATTATAACCGTTTTGGACTCTCTCAGATAACCGGCAAGGGAACCGAGATGCATCGGAAATTGCTGATGGGCTTGTGAGACTGTCTGGAATAATATTATGTGAAGTATACACACACACACACACACACACACACACACACGGAGCACCTCTTCCCACGCCCTCCTCCTACTTCTTTCTCAGGTCCCACGTCTCATCAAACACAATTGTCAATTTTAGTTCCTAAAGTGTCTTGAATCTGGTCCTTTCCCCAGCACGATCACATTAATGCTCTTCCTGCCTCGACACCAGTAGCCTGATTCCTGGCACTACATTAGAGTTGCCCGATGAGCTTTAAAAATAGACCAGTGCCCAGACTGCACTTCCAGAGTGTCTCTGATTTAATTGGTCTGGGGTAAGGTCCTGGCTTTGGATTTTTTACAAATGATCCCTGGTGAGTCTACTGTGTTGGTTCCAGGATTTGGAACCACTGCTGGCTTCATGCAGCAAACAAGGCAGGGGTCGGGGCGGGCGTCCATGGTAAAGCCCATCCGACTGTGGCATAATCCTCTTTGAGCTCGAGACTGCTTCCAGGGGCCTTCGGAGGGAAGCACCAGGCCCCCCGTGGTGACCTGAGCCTAGCCTGCCTCTGGAGTCTTGTTCCTTCTCCTCCCCGCATGCGCATTGTATACCCCGGCAGGATTTGGCTGACTTTCTTGAGAACAGTATGCCTGTTCACACCTCTGTGCCTTTGAACATACTGTTTCTGCATCTGGAATACCCTTTCTCCCTGAACCTGCATACAGGTGTTCATTAATTTTTCAATATTAAGAAAAAAAAATTCCTCTAAGAAGTCCCTCTTGAGTTACTGTTTCTCCTCTGTGCTGTTCGATTTTGTTGTGTATCAGCCACAGGCTGTTGTAATTGGCTCACATTGGTAGCAGTGCTCCCTGTTGGACCTCAGAGGCGAGGGCCACGTTGTATTCACCCCCAGCACTGAACACCGTGCTGGGCACATAGCAAATGCTCAGTGACTGCGTAGGATTATGTTTTAAATGGCGGTCCCAGGGGAAGTACTCATTCCTCTGCCATCAAGTAGGATTCCCTTTAGAGGTCCCCAAATACCTATCCATAAAGATGTTTGGAGGCAGACTATCCACGAGGAGTGAAATTGAATTAGAGCCTTGTTGTGAAACGAACAACAATAAAAAAAAATCGTAGCTCTGGATTGAAATCCTGGCTCCACTACTACTTACTAGCTGTGTGGCCTTGGGCAAGTTACTTAGCGTCTCTGAGCCTGAGTTTCCTCATGTATGAAGTAGTGGCAATCCTACATAATCTACGGGATTGTGATAAGGATTAGAAGATGGAGTGTTGGTAAAGGACCTCCTGAGAAATCATGTAGTAGAATAGGCAAGTGTTTAATAAATGATAAATTAAGTTCCCTTATCCCCACTCTGTTGAACATTTTTAAGCTTTTGGGAAATATTAATGATTAAGAAAGCATCTCTAAATAGCAGTCCTAATCGCAGGCAATGCTAACTGAGCATCTTACTCTGTTCTTGGCATTTTGCCCAGGACTTCATGTGCATGATGCTATTGAATTCCCAGGACAACCCCATGAGGTTGGCACTATCCTTATCCCCATTTTATGACTGGAAAATCAAGGTTTCAGAAAACCCAGGAAGGCAAGAAGGGGAAAGATAACCATCTAAACCACGTGGGAAGTTCTGTTTCCGGAGCTCATTCACACTGCCTATCACAGCAGGCTCATTCTGTCAGCCACCTTCCTTCTGTTGGGGCTCTGTTGGATTTTTGTTTAGCTAACAAAGAATAATAATAGAACGGCCACCTGACTGGTTGTCAATATGAAATGACTTGATTGTTCATTGTATTATGTCTTCCCTCCTCGTGCCAAACCTTGAGAACAAGTCTGGAAACATTTCACATGTACTGGCAGACAGGGTGGCGCATCGACAGTACTTCTCGTTAGTAATTAGGGCACGGTAGCATGCGCCGCTGGCAATTAGCGCATTGACGTAGCACGGATTGTATCGCTTGCAGTGATTGAAAGGTAAGGCGAGCTCAGAACATTGCTAACATTCGAAGTTGCAAGCTTCTGGGAAGTAGTGTAGCGTGGACACTAGACAGGCTGGAAGGGAGCTGGGGGCCCTGGATTCCTGGCTGGGCTATGCCACTTATGTGCTGTGCAACCTTGGAAAAGTCACCTTGCCTCTCTGGACTTCAGTTTCTTCACAGGTAAAATGAGGAGATCAGATTCTGACGAGGGAAGAGAAGGGAGAAAAGAGGAGATGCCCACAATGAAGCCCTTGACTAAAAAAAAAAAAAAAAAGGAAGGAAGCTGATTCATTCTTGCTTCCACCACTGGGAACACAAAAAACCCCAGTGAGTGATGTATTTAATCAGGGTAGTCTAGGCTGTGCTGTTAAGAACAGGCCAACCCAGAAATGTTAGCGACTTACCATGACACAGGTTTATGCATCACTCAGGCAAATTCTGAAGTGGGTTAAGTCACTCTCTATAAGCTGCTTTGATAGCGTGGCTTCCAAATTGCTGCCACGAGGGAAGGGACTGCTGGAGGGTCTTGCACTGGCTCCTAAATGCTTCAGCCAGGAAGTGACGCAAGACTTGTGCTCACGTTTTATTGGACGGTACTGGTCACATGGCCCTGCCCAACTTCAAGGGGCTGGGGAATGAGGGGAGGCTCATGGCTTTGAATCTACCAGGTGAGGAGAGAAATGAGTTCTTACTAAGAGCTTCCTGTATGCCAAGATCTTTTTACACCTATCATTCCATTTGTTCTGCACTGTCTCTCCTGTCATTACCATTTTTCACATAAAGACTTTGAGTCTCAAGAGAGCTTAAGTGTGAGTGCAGGAATTTATACTACTAGGAATTTGCTGGGCTGGAGCTCTAGCCCACGTTGCTGATCTCCAAGCCCTTCGTGTAATACCACATGTTAAATGTAGTTGTGGGGATCTCCTAGCCTGTGTGATCCTGGGACCCCTCCTCTCCGAAACTCCGTGCTTAATTAAATTGGTTGATTGAGTGCTTTTTTTGGCTTAGCCATTTTAGTTTTTAGTTACTTCCTGTCCATTAGTTTGATTGCTACTTAGGGAACAGGAAAGGGTTTTATCATTGGCTATTTTAAGTGGTAATTTGCGAAGGTCAATCTACTGAAAAAAACCCATATGTATCACCGGGTCCAGCGGGGATTATTTTGAAGTTGCTCACTGTTTTGGATGATGCAGGGCACTGCCTTAAACCATTAACACAGATAATTAAGTGCTGGCTATGACAGATCAGAATTCCATTCTTTCCTTATTCATCACAGTGTTGTGGTTGAAAGCATGGACTGTGAAACCCAGCGGAGCCAGGTACTAGCCCTGCAACCGTGGACACGTTGCCTAGCCTCCATTGTGCCTCAGTTTACTTATCTGCTACAGTGGAGACAATATTAGAACCTGCTGCAGAGGGGTGTTGGGAGAACTGGATGAGTTCATGCACGTGAAAGGACTAGAAGGATACCTGGCATGTAGTAGGTGCTCAATGAAATGTTAGCTATTTTGTAAATGTTTATTGAATGCCTACTATGTACCAACATTGCTAGCAGCATTGGGGATATAACTGTGAACAAGATAAATGTGATCCCTGCCTTCCTAGCTTTCAGATACGGGATGTTACAGAGAAGTAAACAGGCAATTCCAATACATCCCAGCATGTGCTAAGATGGGGAAAGTGCGGGGTGCAGGGTGCTGTGGGGTACGAGGGGCACCTAAGCCAGACTTGCAGAGGTACCGAGAAGACTCCATCGTAGAGGCAGTATCCTCTCTGTGTGATTGACTGAGATGCTACTTTGGGCCAGGGAAGGAAGGAGGAGCTTACATCCATTCTTGTCCTCTCCCAGTTCATTCCTAACACCATCAGAGGGGGGTCTTTTTAAAACATACTTCAAGCCTGCTTGTAGTCTTCTAATGGCTTCCCATTGCGCTTGCCATGAATGTGAGCATCCTTAATGTGGTCCTCGAGGGTCCTGCATTGGGTTTCTACTGTCTTCTCTGGTCTTTTCTCTCGCTTGCTCCTCTGTCTCTGGGAAATTCTGACCATTTTCATTTCTCAAATAAGCCATGTGTCTTCTTTCCCTGCCCATCTTTCGTATTTCAAGCACTTGTCCTTCCCCAGCGGCCCCAGACCAGAAAAGAAGTCCCGGTTATAACCCTCACGTACTTCTTTATCACGGCACGTAACAGTTTGTACACTTCTGTGTGATTCTAACCATCCTTGTCTGCCTCCCCCAGTGGGGTGTGAGCTCCAGACGGACGTGGATCTTACATATTGCGATCCCCTTAAACTCCAGCACTCAGCTCTAGACTGGGCATAGTGGGCACTCTGTGGTATTTGCAGAACGAAGGAAGGTTCCTCGAAGGTGAGTGTGATATAACACTGCAAACCCAACAAACCCAAAGGCCCATGAATGCTCATCACAGATTCTGTACTAAGTGTCAGCATCTGCCTTTGTGGTGGTGGCTATGCATGGCCGAGACAGCCAAGCACACAGCTGTCCACTCCGGCCTTGCCGGGGTGGGGGGGATGTCAAAGGACTCAACAAAGCCAAGGATTTACAGAGCAGGATGGATGATAGAAAGGTATCCTAAGTCATTCAATGCCCAGTTTTAAATGCATAGACCCTTGTCATGTGCACTAAACTGGGAGGAGTAGCTGTCACTCAGGAACATCTGCAATGGGAAATTGAAAGGTGAAAAGTTTGTTATCTTCGTGTTGAGAGAGTATCTGCTTGTGGAATTCTAGAGTAATCCCAAATGGCCAGGTGAGCCCTTATCGAAAGAGTCAGAACAGTGAAATCATACAGTTGGGTTTTATTCACATTTCCCAAGTAGGACTTGAGCAAGTTCCTTAGTTTTCTCCATGGACCTGTTTCCACATCTGAAATATACAGATAATGACATTTACTCACAAGGCTGTTGCAAAGATTAGAAATCACATATGTAGAGTGGCTAGCACAGGGACAGGCACGTACATAATAGGTGCTCAATAAATAGTGATTGTTATACATCTCTTTCACATCACTAATTTACCTGGCTTTGGGAACTTGCCAACATACAAATTGTACAGTGAAAATTGTTATTACGAAAAAGTTGATGAAAATCACGACATGCCTGTTCATGTAGCATGCCCTGTGCTAAGACTTGGGATCATGGCGGTGAATGAGGAACAAGGACTCTGGCCTCATGGAGCTTAGAGTTGGTGGTTTTACTGATTCATGTAAGAATGTTTTCCAATCAATAAAGCAAGTGGGGAAATTTTAAAAAGTAGGAAAAGGATCAGTAGACTCATGACTTCTAAACAGCCACTGTGTAAACCTTTTGGTGTATTTTCTTCAGTTCCTTAGTCTATGCTAATTAATTAAATCTATAACAGATGTATATTCCTATTCCTGTGTTAATGCTTTTTGTAAGTCATCTTAATGACTGTATAATGTTCCATATGATGAATGACTTGACAAATTATTCTTACACATTTTTGCATGAAGATTTTCCCCCTGTACTTTCAAATGTCTCCTTAGCATGAAACCTCAGAACTAAAACACCTGGATAAAAAAGCTATATGGAGATTTTTGAGGCTCCTGAAACGTCCCACTTACCTGTTTTTAGCAGTGTATAAGCACAGCCCACTATGTTTTGGAAAATATTTCTTATAATGTCCCTTTATTTTTGGGGGGACATTTCATATTTAATGACATAGTAACAGATTTTTTTTTTAAAACAAATTTACTACAGCTTTTATATCCATTCTCTATTCACATTCAGTGGTACTCCTACTATAGATTGCTTCAGTGATGCTATCATTGACCAAAAACTCTTTTGTAGCATCTTTTAGTGAAACAGATAATGTCCCTTTAAAAGAAGAGAGGAGATTGAAAATTCTGCAAAGAAGATACTAAGTTAAAGCCAAATTAATCATCCTTGCTTAGCTTGGAATGCTAAATATTAATGTTCCTCTTTAGCATGTATGGCATATTATGTACAATTCAGCTGAATATAAATAGTCCAGATTGTGACATTACATTATTCATGATGAATCAACTGTCCACGCTCTGTATGGTGCCTCACTCAGATATGCAGCACAGTTGCTAATTAATCAGCAGGTAGAAAACAGATTATGTTCCTCAGGAAGGGAGGCTGAAAGGGTATAATGTTTATTGAGCATTTATTATGTGCTAGGGGCTTTGTATAAATCATCCCACTTAATGAATAGTTCTTGAGGCTGATAACTGATGTGCTGTAGACTGTCCTTCCATAGGCTGCAAGAACCCCTCCCTCCTCCACTGTATGCCTTCACCTGGTTACCTTCTGGTTAACCATGTTCAGGTAGAATGAGAGCTTTATTGCAACATCTCTGGAAGGATATTATTTTTCCCTGCATATTAGGAAGGTGAGTTAATCACAATAAACAAGTGAAGAGCTTGAGTGGAGAGAAACAGGTCATGTGACAGTGGCCAAGGTAGAGATTCTGGTGGCTGATTTGAATAACCTATTTTGTTCTTCCCTTTTTTTTTTCCCCCTCACATGTTGCAACTCAAACACTTTTGAGTGTGGCCAACTTAACACCAAAGACCCCTTGACTGCATATGAGAGAAGGGGCATAGGAATTCTGCATAGCCCACTTACTCTTTCAAAAACACTGAATTAGAATTTCCCGTGAACTTTAGGAATGCAGTGATCACAGTGCATGAGTACCAGCATCTCTTATTCTAAATTGCTGATTGGATAGCTTGTAGGTAATGAGCCCTCAGCCATATGTGAACACATGAAAGTCTGTGGAATTGTGTGCCCTTCAACAAAAGCATTCTTGTATTTTTTAAAATTATATACAAAGTCATTGTATTTCTTTGATTAGTTTGTAGTCAACCAGGAGACTCCTCAAGCTGAGTTAGAGAGCTTGGATGTATGTGGCAGCTTGTACTGTTCAGAGCATTGCAACAAACCGGCTCTCATTTGCTTTTGATGAGAACACGTCTACAGTTCATCAATCCTAATATGGACCATGCACTTTATCCCTTTTCCTGGCAACTCACCTACCTTCTGTGGACGAAAAAATCCAAACTCTGAAATATTTAAAGAAAGTTTATTCTGAGCCAAATTTGATGACCATGACCCAGGGCCACTCCCAAGAAACCTTGAGCAAGTGGACTCGATGTGGTTAGGTTATGGTTTGGTTTTACACATTTCAGGGAGACAGGGGTTACAGGTAAAGTCATCAATCAATACATGAGAGGTATACGTTGGTTTGGCACAAAAAGGCGGGACATCTCGAAGCAGGGGGTTGGGGACTTACAGGTTATAGGTGGATTTAAAGATTCTTTGGCTGATAATTGGCTGAGAGAGTT
>CAUYRT010053352.1:0-82787 GCA_963574885.1 Lepilemur ruficaudatus
GTCCCAGCTACTCGGGAGGCTGAGGCAGAAGGATTGCTTGAGCCCAGGAGTTTGAGGTTGCTGTGAGCTAGCCTGATGCTGTGGCACTCTAGCCCAGGCAACAGAGCAAGACTCTGTCTCAAAAAAAAGAAGAAGACCTAGCTGCTGACAGAGACACTGTGGAAAGAGAGCAACTTGGAAGGAAATGCCTTGGATTTCCTTGCTTTTTGCCCTCCAGCTCTCCACAGTGCCTCCCATTGGTTGAAGCCAGTGACAGTCAACTAACCTGGAGCCTGGAAAACCCAACCTGCAGGGGGTCAGCTCCCCTGGCTTACAGAGCAAGAGGGAAACAGTGATGAGAAATAAGACAGAGACCCATACTATAAGGAAGACGGTGTCAATAAGTTACTGGTGGTGTGCCTTCAATTGATCACAGTGCCAGATAGACTGTTGGTTGGGCTGGTTTCATGTCATCTGTCCATGCATTCACTTGTATTTCTATTGAAGTCTTGGTTTCCTAGATTTAAGAGACCAAATATTTACTGGAGAGCCTATTGTGTGACAGGAACTGTTTTGTTGTTGTTTCCCTTTGTTTTGATTTTTTTACTGGGTCTGGGAGTGGGAGGATTAGAAGTAATGCTCACCCTGCAACATCCTGGAACTAGAATAAACTGGCAATATGTATTAATAAATTGGCCTCCCTTCTACCAAAGCATAAAGTGCCCTCAAGTGGGAAGTTTAAAAAGACTTCTTGTAGCGCAAGTCCTTCCCCTGTTTTTGCCTCTTGTGTGTACATTACTGGCTACAATTCTGAAACCAAATAAGATGTGGCCTAGTACTCCTTACCAAGCATAAATTTTTGCTCTCTATAGTATGCCCTTTAATTTGTTTCCCAGAAAGTTTTTTGATGTTAAAAATTGCAAGCTATAACTGAAGAGACAATAAGAATATTGACCTTTTTATTTTTTCAGACTGTCAATTCTGCTTTGGCCAGGAAAAATGATTTAGTAAGTGAATCTGTTTCAATATGTAACTTTTATTATTTTTTTGGTAACTCTTATTAAAAGGAAAACACTCCACCCACTAAATAAATTTTCAATAAACACAGAAAGAAGTATATACTCGTTAGTCTGCTGTGGAGACCCATTGTCTTAGTTTAGCCCTCATCCTAGCCCTGTTGTTGGAATCTTGCTTACGTTTCTCCAGGTATGTTTTCTCTTTTGCAAACAGGAGCATGATATCTAAAATAGCTGAGCCAAAACATCTGTGGTGACTCTAGAAGAATTTACACTTTTTTAGGTGGTAATGGAAATAGCCGAGCCCACCAGCCTGGACAATATGTCTAGAAGCCAGGTACCTTGAGAAGTTGCCAAGTCAGCTTAGCAGAGTTCTACCTCTGCTCAAAGACTATATGGAAAGACGGGGAGGATGTAGGAGTTCTAATAATAAACACTAGCAAAGCAAATTATTGCCCAAAGATTGATAACAATTATCTAAAAACTTTCATTTTTAAAAGTGTTTAATAAAATGTACCTGTAGACATTGAGCTCCTTGACGTCAGTAGTATACACGGGCTGCGCCTAAGACACATAAGTGACAGAGAAGAACAAAGAATGAATTTCTGTTATTAGAATGTTGGTGCTTATCAACACCTAGGGTTTGAGGATACTGTAGTGTCTAAAAGGAACTGATAACTAGCATATCTCTGAGATCTCCTTTCATAAGCCAGAGGAATTACCAGCCACTCTGCTGAGAAAGGCCAGCTTCTAAACAGAGTAGTTGGCATATAAACAAATACTAGCAGCCCCTCCTTGCCTAAAAACCCAACTTGCAAGGGGTCAGCTGCCATGGCATAAAGAGCAAGAGGGAAGCAGTGATGAGAAGTAAGACAGAGACCCGTACTATAAGGAAGAGGGTGTCAATAAGTTAGTGGTGGTGTGCCTTCAATTGATCACAGTGCCAGATAGGCTGTTGGTAGGGCTGGTTTCATGTCATCTGTCCATGCATTCACTTGTATTTCTACTGAAGTCTTGTTTCCTAGATTTAAGAGACCAGATATTTACTGGAGAAGCGGACCATCCTCAGGTAGAAACCATAAAACAAACAAAATGGGTTGAAGCAAATCCCCTTTAACTCGATGAGATGGCGCCTAGGGGAAGACTGTAACACAATTAAACTTGACATATGAAAATAAACAATATGTGAATCTAAAGGGTGGTTGGCCAGCAATTCGTTTATTTATTGAACAAATATTTATTGAGTGCTTATCATGTGCCAGGGCTGGCGATGTAACAGCCAAAAAATAAAACAACCAAATAAAAACTGACTACCCCAGAGCTTACATTCTGGTGATGACAAACATAATAAATAAATTCATATGTAAAATTAATCAGGGGGTGGTAGATAGGAAGTAGGGGAGAGATGGCAAGTATAAATATATTGATCAGGGAAGGACTCACTGAGAAGAGGTCACTTGAGCAAGAACTTATAGTAGGTGAGGAAAGTAAGCAGATATCTGGGGTAACATGATCCAGGTGGAAGAAATACCAGGGAAAGCATTCGGAAGCATCTGTGGAACAATGGGGAGGCCAGTGTGTGCTGAGCAGAGTGAACCAGGGAGACCGGGGCAGAGAGTAAAAGGAGCTAGATCATGCAGACAGAGTGAGCATATAATTTACTATTCAAACTGGGACACTTTGAGAGTGAAGGGGGGAGGATCTAAAAATAATTCATATTATATAATTTCTGAAATATGTATTTATTGACAAAAAATTTAGTTTTATTATCTTGATGGACCTATAAAATAATACTATTCAAAACATGTTTTCAAAATAAAATTTTCCTAAAATATTTTTAAATGACACAATGCTATGAACATTAAAAAAATAAAATAAAAAAACTCATAATGATTATCTGAACATTTTAAAATGGCACAAATAATTATTCATGATATACAGTCACATACTTTAATTTGTTAGTTGGCCATTGTGTCTAACATTGTGATGTGAACATTTTTCTGCAACATGTGGTTTTTTTTTCAATATGGTGTTATTGTTTTCATAAAATTGCAATCTTCTTCAAAGATGCATTTTATGGTTAATATATTTGAAACAGTTGATACTTTTAATTGATGTTTCTCTGTAGACCGTAATGTTTTTGATTGAGAAAATAATCCCTTTCTAGATATTGATGAACCTATTTCAGAGCAAATTCTGCTAAATAATCTTCTTAATTTCATTTTTTATATTAAAACGTGTAAATATTTTGGGCCAATATTTTTATAGGTACAGCCTTCTGCCTTTATCCAGAGCACCTTTACTCAATATATTCTTAAAAGACAAAACTTTCAAATTATCTCTGTGATTCTTTTGAACATTTCACTAAACACAGATACTCCAAAATCATAGCCTTTTACAATTTAATTCCATTCTGGTGGAAAATAAGAATTGATCCAATTAAAATTAGAAGTGAAAATTTATCAAAGTCAAGATTTTTCTGAAGCACAATTTTCAAATTAGGTAATTAAACTACATCAGATTTCATCTTTTGATTTGTTCAATTCCTCCTCAGCTTTTGTAGGGAGAAATTTGAGCTTCTTCCTTTTTCCAAGCTTTATTTTACTTGATTGTAACTTGCTAAAGACTTCAAAAGCTGAATTTTCATGCTACATACATTGAATAATTTGATTAACAATTTCCAACTGTTTTGCACATAGTGCAGCCTGAATTTGGGTTGCTTTACAAAGTGTTTTTTCAAGAGCTCAGGCATTTGCAAAATCTGATGACAGGCAACACAGAGAAAATATATACAGTCATGCTAAAATGTTTGTACAGTGTTTGATATTAGCTTCTGTCACAAAAGTTTTGTGGGTCAGTTACATATATAATCTGTGTATGTATACAATTTTTGTAAATTTCGACAATTACAGTTTCTGTTTTGACTGGTAGAATACTGCAGCTTGTTGGAGGTAGTCATAAATTTTGCCCACATCACAACCAATCCCAAACACATTTATGCTCCATATGTCTTTTAGTTGCTAAGAACATTGTTTTTTACTACAATGCTGTGCTCCACCAATATTTGTATTCATATTCTCATCAACATTTTATCTACAATGTTGAGCTTTCAACTAAATTTACAATGGCATTAACAATGTTGGATGTTTCATTTTTGACCAGAGAATGAACTTCCACATGTTTTATTTTAATCCTTTGAATTGGATCAAAAGCAAAATTGAGATATTTTGGAATTAACAAATTTTCTAACTGAGGTTCTGGTAACACTAATATAAAACTGACATTATTGGATGGTTTTCAAAGGAAATCAACTCATTTATTTACAAGCATATGAAAACTTGTAACTGAAAACAAGAAAAATTAATTTGGAAGAGTCATTTGACACAAATGGAAAGGTGTGTTTCACAATGACATGGAAACACACTTTCCTGTATCTGCACATGTTGAATTGCTATCTTCAGGCACATTCTTCTTAAAATAAGTATTAACTGTGGAAGTAGATACCGGTGTATCCTCACCATATTTGTACATGATTTTCAAAGGGTCAGTGATCTTTCTGCTTGCCCCTGTGGTGGATGGTAAATGTTGACAAACATTTTGAGAATATTCTGTGCAAGTTACACATTCATCATCAGCTTTCTTAAGAAAATTAAACATGTTTTGGTTTTGGTTTTGTGTTGAGCTGACTGCTGAAGAGTTGTGGGGGTGGGAAACCTGCGGCCTTGGGGCCACATGTGGCTTTCTGGATCCCTCAGTGTGGCCTTTTGACTGAATCCAAATTTTACAGAACAAATCCTTTTATTAAAAGGGGTGCAGCAGAGAAAGATGAAGCTTTTCTTTCCTCCTTCGATACTTAAAAAAGAACAATCTTGAAATCAGAAGGCCACAGGTTCCCCACACCATGTCAAGCAGTCTATTTCCTATTTCTCACTGACTCTGAGGAGGCTCCGTGCATCTCACAGGCCACCACGTGGACCATGACAGGGTATGAGTGGTGGCCAAGTGCCCATCAGGGAAAAAAGCCTCAAAATTTTTCTGCTACCTCCTAAGATCAGAGGAGTTAGCTGTCCCTGATTGGCGTGCTTGAGCTCTGAAGTTGAACAGCCAGCACCCTGCATATCACCCTTGAAAAGCTGCTGCTTAGTTAAGTTTTGTCTGAACAGGATCAGGAAAAAAGATGAGCTATCCATCAGTCACCTTTTGGATTTAGCTATAATAAAGTGAGGACTCTGTTCATGGCATTTGTTTTACACACTACTGGATGAGACCGTGGAAGAATACAAAAGAACCAAATATAGGTCTGTTAAGCCATTTCTGGCTTACTTTAATGCAAAAACTAATGAAAAAAACTTCAAAAAAACTGAAAACCAGGAGTAAAAGGTAAAGTCAATAAGATGTCAGAAAAGCAAGCATAAACTCAGGTTTGTAAACCAGGACATATGGTCACACCACAACAGTCAGTGTAAGACTGCGGCTTTTACAGCAAATGAGATGGGAAGTCATTTGGGGTTTTGAGTAGAAGAATGACAGGGTCTGAATTAAGTTCATTTATTTATTTATTTTTATTTGTGCAAATTTATGGGCTACAGGAGAGATTGTGGTACCTGCATATAATGTGTAGTGATCAAGTTAGGATATTCAAGGTGTTCATCACCCGCGTACCATACATTAAGTTTTAAAGGACGACCCTGGCTGCTATCTTGAGAGTGAACTGCAGAGGGGCAAGAGCAAGAGACCAGTTGGGAGCCTATGGCTACAATCTAACAATGAAAACAAATACAATAGCTCCCTAGCAGAGAGATGAATGAGCATCCTTAAAACCGTGTGTATGTGCCTGGAGGAAAAAACAGGCAGAGGAGGAACCTACCCTTGAACTCAAATTTCAGATCTGTCCTTCTGGTTATTCCTCATACTATACAAGGATGAATCAGAATATCACAGTTCAAAAATACCAGCTATGAACAGCATCCACTTAATTCCTCTTACACACCAATTCCATTCTCATCAACAACCTAATTATGATGTCGTTTGATGTGGACTTATCCATAGAAAGAGAATACATATATCAGCAAATACTAACATCTGTTTTACTTGATAGTTTTTACTATGACCATCAATTAATAAATTTGACTTCTTTTTATACATCACCTCTTGTGAGTTTGGTTAGCTTGAGTTGGCTTCCTAGAGCTTCATTATCTCTGGGAATACTAACAGTTAAATTTCCTAATCTATTCAACAGAAAATAAGACCTAGAAAGTGATAACCCTGAAAAGTCACCCTGAGAAGACTTGTGTGAGCTGCCATCTGGCCTTTCTCAGGTGGTCTCTGGCCTTACTGAGTGCCATTCCAGTCAAACTGCAACACACATGTCCCGACAGTAACATCAGAGCACCCCAAGTGAATCAGGCAACACCCTACCTGTGACCATGCACTCATTAGAAAAAATTTAGCTCTCAAAGACTTATTCTTCTGTAATGATTTTCTCAATTCTCCTCCTCTTTCCCAAAACAACCATCTTTAAATTAACATTGAGAGATTATTTTTTTCTCTTTCTTGGATATATGATTTCTCCTTTCACACCATATTGTGGGGGATACAGTTAATTTTCAGAAATGCACTCAAACATCTATATTTAAGGTACTACAATAAATGAAAAGTTACCGGCAAAGGACTTTTATTATCCTGAACAGAAAGAATATTTGAAGACTCTTTAAGGTTAGTCTCCTTTCTGGAAAGCTGATCCAAGGGAAGAGGAGCTGGGCTGGAATATTCATCACTGTCCTGGAGGGTGGTACGTTCCAGTTCCTCCAATAAGGCATCTACGTCATAAGAAACAAGAAAATAATGATATAGAATATTTAAGTCTCTGGAATTATTTTCTCCTTAAATAATTCACTGCGCCCACATTCATCTCTTCCTCTCTTGGGTTAAGGCTATTTTCAAACATCTTCCCTTTCTCTGTTTTTCACTTCAAGAATATGGTATATCCTACCAGGACATGTTCAATGCCTCCACAAATTGTGGCTTGTTTCTTATTTTCTATGGTTGCTTTCAATTTCATAGCCTCACTTTTTAAATTGCAGGTTTTATCATTCATTTAGGGAGGATTGTCCACAAAGTTCCCCAATTAGAAAAAAAAATTAATTCTAAATATTTTCTTATCAGAAAAATATAAGTAATTATATTACCATTTTTTTCTCTTTTTTCCCCTTTACCACTGATGTATTCTGAGAGAATATATTACCATTTTTCAAAATGTACCAGGACAATAACACTTACTCTTAATCCTAATGATTTTTTTATCTTGAAACTCAAGAATTATCCCAAGCACATAATAAAATTCTCAAAACAAAGTATAAGTATTCTGTCTTTACATGGTAGAAAGAAAACAGGATTGGGAAGGAAACTTAAATATTACAAAATCAAGTAAGATGCTGCAATTCGAATAGTTTGTTTCTCTTGTAGTTTTCTTGGGAAAACCAATGGAGTTTACAAGTATTATACTAGTACCTTTCTGCTCCGTTTACACATTTCATGTAATCATCCTAATGTTTTGAGGCAGATATTATCACCCTCATTTTGTAGAAATTGGTTTAAAGTAATATGGGGTAGAAGGCATGGGTGGACATACACATGAAACAAGATTGATCAAGAGGTGATGATTTTTCAAGCTAGTTGACGGTCTATCAGATATCACTAAACTATTTCTGGTACTTTTGCATATTTTAAAATTCTCTCCAATAAAAGATTTTTTACAAAGAAGAACAAAATAAAAGAAAGAAAACTTAGGTAAAAAGAGGAAGTAAAACTTTTTGTTTCAGAATTTTATTAGCCAAATCTCAGAATTCTAAATTATATTCTATACCTCTCAATTAAGATAGAGGCCCTTTCTTTTCTATTTTCTAAGCTTTGTTCCACCCAGCAGTTCAGGATCCTGCTGAATTCAAAATAAAAAGCCATTTTATAACACAGAATAGGGGAGGGAGGAGACCAGACCACTACGAGCAGCGAGTTACCCTCAGAAGCACCAGCTAAGCAAAGTTTATAAAACTCTCCTTTCTGGGTCATGAGTTAACAGGCCTTTCTCTTCCTGTTTCCTGTGAGTGTGCATATCACCAGCACTCTGACGTTATGCCTTTTGCCAGATTCTGTAATTTAAAGATGACTAATTTCAGTATGACAAATGTGGGATTCCTCGGGGGGAGATACTAGACTGAAAACTCCCCAGTTCTTCTCTGTAGTCCTTTACCTACGGAAATCAAATAACATCAACATTAACATGAAAGGAGTAAAGTGAGGTCTCTTGGGCTGTAAGGATCTCATTCTGAGCCAGAACTTGCTCCTGGTTCTTCTTTATCTATCATCTCCATATAATGAGGGGGTAGGTAAAACTTCTGGGTGGATACAAGCTGCTATTCTCCGAAGCAGTATGACAGAGAGGAAATATTTGCTCACCTGAGATAATCTGTCCTCAATGCTATTTCTCTGCCTGTGAGAAGAAAGATTCATCCCAAGTTTCCAGGGCAAGTTATTGGACTGACGATGATTTGAAGAAACTGTTGAAGTGTAACCATCAACAGCCTATTGAGATGTAGCCAACCGGATAATCTACACAAGTGTTAGTTTCCAGGCTGCCTGGAGCTTTCTACATTTCTGGACAAGATTTCTCTAACGTCCATCCTGCTCAAGAAATGCAAAACTGTACACTTTTTTCTTATCTGGGTTATTCCATTGGATAGAACATCTGAACCAATATTTCCTTCTAAAATAGGAAAACACCTTGTAGCTTAATTAGTTTTGGTGTGAGGTGCTCCAGAGAGTAATATTGAACAAGTTACTTTGTTTTCCTTAGTTTTGTCATCTGAAAAAAAAGTGAATAATACCCATTTCGGAGGGTTGCTGCAGGCACTAACATACATGTGTAAAAGTGTCTAGTTTTAGCCTGAGTCACTGAATAAGTATTAGTTCCTTTTTGAATTAACTGCATGGAAACCATTAGGTATCAACAAAAAAAAAAAAAAAGAGAGAGAAAGAGAGAATCCTAGCAGAACTTCAGATTACCCCAACATACAGATGAGTAGAATTCTACCTCAAGTCCTAAACAGAGTATATCCTAGTATCAAAATAGACTTTACCTCCAATACAGTTCAGTATTTATTAAACACCACCATGTTCTCTTCATTAACATCTCTTCCCTCCTGTTATTTGCCCTTTTTCCTTTCTCTGTTTCTTCAGCTTTAAAATTATACCCCAAACAATTTTTTAAAAAAGACAATGTGCAAGGTACCTTTGTTGTAGTTGTTGTTTGCACTTTTGATACCCCCTATCCCAAACACACACAAACCCAGGACACTGTGGAATTAACACAGCTTGGAATTTGAGTAAAGGTTAGTGACAAACCTTACATTATTCCAAAGGTTTGAAATGAGGGACCTCTCTGGGTAATGTGGCTAATAGTTCCACTGCTGGTTTTAATTGTTGTAGAGTGGAAAGAGGCATCATATTTTCAGGCCATAGTAATCTGTTCCTTCAAATTCCTCTGAATAAAAAGCTTAGCAACAAAATCACTGGAGTTAGCATGCTGAATTCTTGATTTAATACTAAAACATGGAACAAATGAAACCACCCTGGCCTTTCTCCAACCTCTGCAGATCCTTCATTCTTGTACTTCTATTCCATTTTCCTCAGAACACTCCCCACCCCGCCGCCCTTTTCTTTCTTTTTCTCTCCAAATCAAACCTCTGTCGTTGCCTAGTTGTGTGTGCCTAGCTACTGGAGATCCCAAGAAGAAAAATGGCCATAATGAAATGACAATTTCAATCACAATTCAGTCCAAAAGCATTTGTTAAGAGTTTATTCTGTGGTTAGCACCAAACTCTTGCCTATTTTGCCACTGCAAACAGTGAACCCACAGTTCCTCAAAAAAAAATCATAGTTCCTTAAGCTTCCCCCTTGGTTGAGCTGAGAACAGAAGTAAAAATAAAATCTTCCAGTACTACTCTCAATCTGGCTAGAAGTATACCCTACCACACATGGAGAAGGCAGCCAAGTCTTCATTCCTTCAGAGTTTCTCTGCCAAGAAGCTCCTTACTCACCCAACTCTTCCATTGTCCCACATCCAAGACGTCCTTGTCTCACAGGTTGTGAGGAACTCCTTTGGCATGTGCTAAAGAGGAGGACGGCAAAGGAACTGAATGAGACAGTGTAAAGCAGCCTCTATAACCCCTTTTTGGTTCCTGTATTTGCTTAGCACTTCCTCTCTTTTGATTTGGTGAATTTCTTCTTCTTTTTTTGTTTTTTGGTAGGTCAGTTTTAAAAATGGGATTGACATAGAAAGGCAAGTAGTAAGATTTGAGTTCTGGTAGTGTATTGACCAGGGTGATAAAAATTCAAAATTAATTTTACAAAATTTGAGCACCTACTATGTGCCAAGATTTATCTTGAATTCCTGGGAATGGCAGATTTACACTTGTGTTTTTTTCCCAAGTATAGGTATCCCACTGTAACTGAGCATCTGTTTTTTTTTTCTTTTTTTTTCTGTGAAGCTGGGAGACCATAGGGGCATAGTCTCCTTCTTAAAATTTTCATCAGAGTTAACCAGCATCCAGTTCATTTTGTTCTCTTTATTTACTTAATTATTCAGAATTTATACTTACCTGCTTTCCTGCAGGTAATTTCCTGCATAGATTTAAATCCTTTAAAAGTAGGGCAGAATTAATTCATGTTTGCCTTCTCAGGGCCTAGCTTATTCAGTGGTCCAAAATGTAAACATATACAGGGATCACAAAGAATGAAGCTGGAAGATTTAAGATAGCAGTTGCTTAACTGAAGGCATCTTAATTAAGTATACTCCCTGGCTGGTGACATTGCCTTATAGCAGTTTCTCTGAAAAGTGACACTGAGGGTTAGCTTTTCACCTTTTTTAGCACTGTGATTTTGTTCAGCTTGAATAAAACATTTACAAAAGGCCTACTGTGAGAAGGCACTATATAAAGAACTCTAATTAGGGCCCTGGGAAATTGATTTTATCCCCATTTTTACCAGTGGTAAAATAGGTTCAAGGAATAGTAACTTGCCAAGATAATAATTAATCTGTAGCTTTGCTACTTACTATTATACAATCCAGATTTAACTCCAAAGTCTGTGATCTTTTTTCTACAACGCAGTGGTCTTTTTTTGAAAAGAATCATTCATTCTCCAATTCTCCATTCCATTGTGTTTCTAAGACTTCTTTTTTGGGGGGGAGGGCGGAGATTTCCCCCTCTGTATTACTTTGAGCAGCCATTGGATGTCAGTGCTGTTCCAAAAGTCAGCTCAACTAAATTTGAAAAAATTCCCATTGACACTATGCCACAATTATTACAACTGAAAATGACATTAGCCCAGTGAAAGTGCAAAATACTCAGTAGAGAATATAATAAAACTTCTACCTGATCTTAAAGTGTTAACTGAGTCAAAATACTGGAAGGAAAAATGTATTTCAGCACTGGTCTACAGTTCAAATGATTAATGTGAAATTAGAATTGGATCCCCAGGTCTTATTTCCGTCTTCTTTCTTCTGGAGCTTTTAATCCCGGATGCTTTATTTTTCAGGGTTAAAGAACGGCTTTTCCAAACCCTTCCTTTATTATAATGGATGAAAGAAAGGAATGGGAGAGGCCCACTGCATCACCGACTGTAACTTGGAGAGAAGCAAATGGAAACTCCCCTTCATGCACCAGGAAGACAACTTAGCTACCCAAGCTAGTGGGCAAAAAAGTAATTTCTGATAAAGCTGCTATCCCGACTGTGCTTCCTGTGTAGCAGAAACATAAACCGCAGAGGCAGGTGGCTTCCGGGCGGGGAGCTAGACAGACCTTCAGCTTCTCTGTGTATGTAAGTTACCAGAGTCACGCTAACAACCTTCACCCCTCCCTCCAGGTCAGGGACCATAGCCACGTTACGCAGCAGATGCCAGCTCCTTGATGTCCCACCAACGTCTACTAAAAAAGCAATTTTACAATTCGTTTCATAAATTTTATTAAGAGCCAACTTAGTAGTGGGCATTGTGCTAGGGCCCCGAGGACCCGACGGAACCAGATTCAGTCCCTGAGCTCCAAGGGCTCACAGGTGAGTGAGTGGGTCAGACACTGGATGACGAGACGAATACCACCGTAGACATAAACGACTGCCAGTTCCAGAAGTGTCACCTGACCTAACCAAGGTAAGTAAGGGCTATTAAGTGGCCACCCCGGAAAAACTACGCCAACGTCAAGTTATAAAGAAAGAAAACGTAGGAAAAAGCGTCCCAGGCTGTCCTGACCAGCAATTGGCTCAACATTTGAGCCCGGATATAAAGCAGCTGTCGTGGCCTAACCCGGAAACACTGCCTCCCTGAAAAAATAACCTGGAACTGCAGAGAGTAAACTACTTTTCCCGTCGTGAATCAGTCAAAACCTCCCAGCATCCTCTCCACCTCCGGCTTCCTATCTTTTTTCCTCAGGCATACGATAAATAGGACTTCATCTCCCAGGATGCCCTTGGCTTAGTTAACCGCGCGCATGCGCCAAGAGGCGGGTCTTCGTTGCCCACGACCCCCACCCTCATTCTATCGCCGCCATTTTTTCAGAGACTTTCATCCGGCAGCCGACGGGGCTTTTTTTCTTAAAGGAGAAGCGACAGCGCAAAAATATTCCCCCCTTCTCCCCGCACGACCTGACGGCGCTAGGGACAGGAAGGCCAGAGACAGGAAAGTGAGGTCGGGGTGGAAGCGGAAGAACGCCCAGGCTACTTTTGCGGCCTAAGGAAGAAGGATAGAAAGCGCCCTTCTGGCATTCGCGGCGCCTTAAGGAGGCAGGTGCGCGCGCAGCCAATCAAGGATGCGCGTGAGGCGAGGAAAGAGGTGCGTTTTCTTCCCACCCACCTCTCTTGCGAGACCTGCCCCTCCCACTGCCCCTAACGCGCAGTGAACTCCAGAGGGGGGGGAAAAAGGTCACTTTGGGATTGTCGCGAGACGCAGCCGTTTAACGGTGAGAACGGGTGCGCGGGGAAGAAAACCTCGCGCGCTCCCTTGGAGCCGTTTCCTGATTGGTTGAAGCAAGGGGCGGGGGCGGGAACGGGTACGTCGCTGCGTGTGAGACCTCGAGGGGCGGGGCAAGGAAGCCCTTCCATCTCTCCAATTGGACCGCTGAGCGTCTGTGGCGGGCGGGCGCGCGCGCGCCGCCAGCGGTAGCGGACCTTGAGTGGCAGGGGGCGGGGGGGGGCGCCCTCGGAGCCGGGCGGAGGGGAGGGGGGAAAGAGGAGCGCAGGGTGAGAGTGAGCCGGACGCTCCGGAGGCGAGGGGGGCGGGGGGAGTAGCGCCGCGGTCGCCGCTACCTCCGCCTCCGTCGTCTGGGACGAGGGGGTGGGGGACGGACAAGCCCCGATGCCGGGGGAGACGGAAGAGCCGAGACCCCCGGAGCAGCAGGACCAGGAAGGGGGAGAAGCGGCGGCGGTCAAGGCGGCTCCGGAGGAGTCCCTACAACCGCCCCTTGAGGCGGCGGCGGCGGCGCCTGCAGGGACCACTAGCAGCCGCGTGCTAAGGGGTGGTCGGGACAGAGGCCGGGCCGCTGCGGCTGCCGCCGCCGCTGTGTCCCGCCGGAGGAAGGCCGAGTATCCCCGCCGGCGGAGGAGCAGCCCCAGCGCCAGGCCTCTCGACGTCCCAGGGCAGCAACTCCAGGCCACGAAGTCCCCGTCTCCAGTTCAGGGCAAGAAGAGTCCGCGACTCCTGTGAGTAACGCAGTCTTTCAGGCGGTGGGAAAGACCCCCCTCTGTCCGCACGCAACCCTCTCGGCTGCCGTAGCGCCCACTCCACGTGACACCCTGCCTGCGCTGCCCCCTGCCGGCTCCGCACGCCAGATGTCACACCGTTTCCCCGTGAGCTTTCTGCGCCCCTGCTCTCCGCTCCTGGTGCCTTCTGTCCTTGGGGCCCCTTCCCCACTCGCTGAAGTCATTCTCTGTAGGGTAGACCCCTCCTGTTCCCTGGTGACCTCTTTCCCTTTTCTGCTGCCGGCAGGCTTATCCCTCACTCTGGCATCTGCACCCCCTTTGTCAGCCTATCCCTTTCCCTTCGGCGGCTCTCCAGTATTACATCACATCCCCATTAGGAAATTCAGAGCACGATCTTGGCCTTCAAAAATGTGCTCCCCCCTTCCCATTAATTAGCTCAAGAGCTAATTGTACTAGTATGTTTATGTGGCTTTTTCCACTCTTCTAAATTTTCACGTAACTTTTCATTCTTTTTAGAAATCTGATACGGTTGGGGTAAAAACGTGGCTCTGCTGATAATAAGTATAGAGTATTTCATATAGCAAAATTAGATTAATATTTAACTTTTGTTTTTACGAAGTAGCATGTGTTTTATCTTTATTTTTACATATATTTTAACGAAACTTGATCCTTAAAATTAGACTCATAGGAGAGAATTCCTTTAGTAACTAGAGGTAATAGAGAAACCATGAACAGGTGGCCAGAAGCATAAATAATGTTCGTATGTTAAGAATACTAAAGCATGCAAATTTGTAAATTTTAGAAATTAATCATATTAGCTTTTGAATTCATTACTGAAAACATCATTTATGTCCTTTGACTTTCAAGTGAAAAAAAATTAGTAAAGGCAAGGAAAATTGAAAGGGCCGGCGCATGTGTCAGTTTTAAGTGTTCCTGTTTCCCCCAGTAGATACAATGGCAAGATTGGGCTTACTCTAGACCCAGTAGATTTAAAGCTTTAAAGCAGACCCGTTCCAAAATTAAGAGTTAAGTCTGTCCCTTGGCACGCTTGCTTTACAAGCCTCTCAGAAAGAAAAATAAAATTTAGAGGTAGTCATGTTGTGGTATTAGCTATGCTTTCAAATTTTTCATTGTCATTTAAGTTAACATAATTGAGAAAATTTATTATGTAAACTACGGTTCTGTGAACAAAAAAAAAATCTGTACTTACAAATCGTTGGGCTGTAGATGCATTTCATATTTACAAAAACTTTAAACTTCTGTGTTTAATCTCTCATAAGTTTGGAAAGATATATGTCATTTATACCTTATTTGGATATAAATTCCTTGAACAAATTCCTTAACCTACCTGTGCCTTAGTTTCCTTATCTGTAGTGGGTAATCCCTACAACATGAGTTTGTGAGAGTTAAACACAGCATGTGAAGCACTTAGCACAATACCTGGTACATATAGTAAATACAAAGTAAAAGTTACTGTTTTGAAGACTGGTAGCATGCTAGAGGTATGAGTGGTTTGTGGTGATATTTTTCATGTAGATTCTGCAAAATAGGATATTTTCGTTTTTTTCTATTACCATACCTAAAGAGGGTAATACTTAAAATTGCCTTCCATTCTCACCTACCACTTGATAGTTAAATATGCCTGTATCTCTTAAGATAATTGAACCTAGAGTGGTAATTTTACCTGCCATATTGATTTATTTTTTTCCGTAACTCCAAACAAAAAGCATTAATGGGTCCTTACTTCCACCATACAAATGTTACAAATGAACTTAGATGAAGATGACTTAATCCCTTTAGTTTTGTCTCCCCAGT
The DNA here is from genome assembly GCA_963574885.1 of Lepilemur ruficaudatus. Taxonomy (NCBI): domain Eukaryota; kingdom Metazoa; phylum Chordata; class Mammalia; order Primates; family Lepilemuridae; genus Lepilemur; species Lepilemur ruficaudatus. The sequence goes on from CAUYRT010053352.1 coordinate 15,558, forward strand.
ATTTCTTGTGAGGTGGAAGAAATCACTCTTATCATTTGATTTCATGAAAGGTAGTAGTGATAAAGATTTTTTTTTCCTTATCCAAGCTCTGCAGTTGATGTTCTTACCTTCTTTTAGCCCTATAATTAATCTGTTGACTGTGTATTTAAAATTATACAATTTTGATCAGATTGTTAAAACAAATTTTTATCATGATAGTGTTTTTGTTATAGTTTCAGCTTACTCTATGCCCTGGAAATCAAAGGAGTCCTAAAGCATTTCAACTTGGAAAACCTTTCTTTGAGTAGTAACTGGGCTTGATACTATGCTGAACTAGGAGGTAGAAAGAAAACTGAGACATGGCCCTTTCTTCAAGGACCTTGAGGGATAAGGGCAAGATGCAGTGATTAGTGGAGGCGTGTCAAACGTGTGCATAGTTTACAGATTTTCAGTGATAAAAATACATTTTAAAACTATTTTTTCCTGCTTAGTTTAATTCTTTAAGACATTTCAAGATGTTTTGAGTATCAGTGTACTGAACCCTGCAGGGTCAGGTGTCTTCTGACTTTGATTAATCTGTTAATGTTATTTTCCATATAACATTATGGCGATTTTAAAACAGAAATAACAAATTTAATTTCTATATAAATTACTTGTTCCATTCAGGTCCTTTTTTTATATTCTAGCTTTTTCCCCTGTAATATCTTAGTACTCAGCTGCGTAACCTACATTTCATTCTCTTGATTAAAGAAATAGTAAAATATACAATAGCTTAAAAGATCAGTAAATACATAGATTTGGATTGACTGAAACCTCTGTCCCCATTGGAAGGCAAGATAATATAGTGGAAAAAGCACTGGACTTAAATCAGAAAATTTCAAGTCCCATCTTACTTTGTACATTGACTCAGTGACCTTGGGCAAGCCACTTCTTTAGATCTGCTTCATCTATAATTGATATTTTGTGAATTTGTGAAATGAGCTTTATAGTTGACTAATTAGCTTACAGTTTTTATAAACTTTCTTAAGTTTATGACAACTTTTCACATTGGAATGTTTAATTTTTTTAATAAATATATTCCACAAGAAACATAGTAGCATTGATATATAGAATTAGTATAGTAGTTTTTGTATATGATTTTTTCTGTTTTATAATTTAAAATATCCATGCTTTCTGCTAATATGGAAATAATGAAATTGTCAGACTAGGTTAAAATGCAAAATAATGACTTTTCATTCTGCCTTATATATCCTCTGTTTGCCCAGTGCCTTTTAGAACTTAAAACTTCAGTAACAGATACTTTTTAAAAGTTAAATTTAGCTATTGAGTAACTATCTTAGCTAGTATTAGAATTCTTCAAGGTCAGATGAATGACAGATGAAGGAGAGTATTGCTCTATTTTCTGATGTATAGTATTCCATTTTTGGTATATTACTAAAAATAGTAATAAACCTTTAGTTGACATTTTCTTGATGTTTTCTATTTGAGAGTCATGGATAGTGAGGATGAAGAAGTAGTAGTATTCAGATTTGAAAAAACATATTGTCCTTTGGAGAAGCCTTCAATTGTACAAAATTGAAATTCTGAGTGATCATGATCCTAAAGTAATCAGTATGGTAATAGAACTATTGGACCATTTTAAAAGGTTTTGGAAATCTTATTGCATAATATTTCAAAAATTTAGTGATTACTTTAGCTTTTATTTAAAGTTATAATGGTTAGCAGTTATCTTGTCAATTGGGACATTGGAAATATAACTTAAAATAATACCAAGCTTTTGAAAAATATATGAACAAAAAATGATATCCTTTCTGAAAAGAACAGATTATGTAGTAGTCTATGGCTTATTTATTTGTTTGGGTATTTTTTGGAAACACAAAAGGGTCTTCAGTGTATTAGGTTTACTTGTGGGAAGGGTAAAAACAACTAAAAGACTTTATACTACTCAGAGATACTGTGTCACATTTTTATGATAAAGATCCAAGGCATGTTGACTTGAATTTGGGCAGTAGGTATGGGGGAATTTATTATACTGTCCTTACCAGTTATGTATGATAGAAAATTTTTCAAATAGAAACATGGTAATACTTTTTTTTAATCTGTAGGCTGTGGTACTTTAAGCTCTTTACTATTGCTGTCTAATTTGTAAAGTGCAAGTTATATTTATTTGTTGAGGATATTTGTGGGGTCTGCCTTTTTAGAAATAGATTTTGATTTGGGTTTAATAAATGTAATTTTGGAGACTTTTAAAAGTTTTATTAAATTTTTATTATGAAAGTTGTTGAATATATACAAAGTAAAGAACATTATATGATGAAACTTCAGTGTATTTATCACCTATCCAAGCAGTTATTGAGATTTGCCATGTTTACTATGTCTATTCTCCCTTTTCTGGCAGAAATATTTTAGAGCACATCCTAAACATTATGTCATTTCACCCCTACTTAGTGCACTTCTGTAAAATAAGAACTTCTTTTTATATAACCACTTAATATAACAAAACTAGCAATATTCTTAATAACTTTTTACAGTTAAAAACAGGTTTGTTTGGGTTTTTTTTGAATGATACTCTAGCTCTGTGCTGTTAGGTAGCCACATGTGGCTATTTAAATTTACATTAACAAAAATTAAAAATTCAGTTCCTCAGTTACATTAGCTATTTCAAGTGCTCAACAGCCATATGTGACTACCATATTGGACAGTGCAGATATAGAATATTTGTATCACTGCTCAATGTTTTGTTTGATGACAACTGCTCTAGGTGCTTTCCACATTACTCTGTAGGTGAATCTGAAAGATAAATATTTTATGTTTTAAGAAAATGTACAAGATTGTTCATTTAATGTTTAATTCTTATTTCTTTCAGATGTATAGAAAAAGTAACAACTGATAAAGGTAAGACTTGGTCATTGTTCTTTGTGTACATTATACTGACTATCTTATTCAAAGCCTCATCATTCAAATTAGCACCCATTTAAAAGTGACTTTTATTCAGTAAAATAATTACCAGAGTTGATAGAACTTATTTTGATGACAGTAGATTTGGACGAAAGACTATATTGGCATTATTTAGAAACCTAGTAATAGGCAATCAGATTATTTGATGGCAATTTATTGTAATTCTTTAAGCTATTTGGGTTTTTTATTTTTAATGAAGAGAGGAATGATACACAATATGTAGTGAAATGTAGGCAAAATCTTGATTCTGATGGAGACTCAAATTTAATTGAAGTTCGAAGAATGCTGAAATAAAAGTGTTCTAAAAATTTATCCTAGTGAATAAAGGAGGTTTTTCGGTCATTTCTCTTTAAGTTAGAGTTTTATAAAACCACATAGATGCATTGAGTATAGTTTTCTACTTACCTGGATTATGTAGGGAAGCTTATGTTCACTTTTTTCAACACCTTTCAAAAACTTTATTCTGGCTTTGCAGATTAGGTTATTAAAATTGCCCCCATCATGTTGGACCAGTTGCTCATTCATTTTGTTTTATTTTTTCTAGTTGGTTGTGTTCCTTGATGCTAAATTAAAATACACAGCATCCTCCTTAAAACTGTAATAAGTATACTTTTAGGCATATTTTTACTTATTGTGTATGATCTTAACCCAGTCCTGACACAGTCAGTTCTCAATTCTCAGAATTCACTAAATACCTGAGAGTTGACCAGTTAGTTCTTAAGGTCTACTTTTAGCCTGCTACTATTTCTAAAAAATAAAAATATATATATATGTGCATTTATATATATAAATATATGCATAAAATCTTAAGATTTTTCTGTTTTCTTAAAGAGAATGCTTTGAGAATATATAAAGCAAGTTTACAACCTGGATTTTATGCCATTTAGAGCAATAATAGTGTAATTTGGAACCACTAACTTGAAATGTTGGTGGCTGCTTTGTGAATAATTAGGTGTCAGTGCTAAGGTTTCTTGTTTATCTGAATTTTGGAGTTTGAGGCTAATATTTCATAGTATGCCAAGCAGAAGTGTTTTATACCAGGCAACTTTTTTTATGTAGAAAACTTTGCATGATTATTTTGTCTAGTGAGTATTTTGATGCTATTGTTGTTATTTAGAAAATAGGTTATGTCTGCCAAGAATGGAAGGTTTTATGGTCCTTATTCAGATATTATTTTGGGGATTTTATGATGTGAGGAAAATGTAGAGATAGATGACAGTCAAGTCCAGAGTAGTTTTGATTAAAACAAAAAACAATCTGCCTTAAGCAGAGCTAAAATTACCTTATGTGTTTAAAGAAACTGCTCTGGGTTGCTTTGAGGAGAACTTGGAGAATGTGATGGAAATTTTGAACCCCTGTTGGAGATAAATTTAATGATCTTTGTGTAGATGTCTTAAACCAGAAGTTGGCCTGTTGTGTGGTGGTGCAGCTGTGGAGAGATTAAAAGTACATTCTTGGTCATTCAGTCTCAAAATCAGTCCCACTTTAATCCACTAGTTAATTGCTCTGTATCTAGACATTCTCAAACTCCCATGCTCATTTCTAGTACATATTACAGTAGCTGTTTAACTCTATGAATAGGATATAGGTCTGTAATAACTGTAACATACATTGATAAAATGAGATCAGTAAATAAGGAAATGAAGGTTGAGCAGTCACTTTTTCCACTACTATTTAATATTTAGAATTCACCTCAGTTAATTCTTGTTCTTGTTTTTTAACTTCTCAGAAAGTTACTCTGTTACTGTGTAGTAGTTCTCATGTTCAGTCGACTGAAGTTTAACTGAAGAAACTCATACTCATTTCAGTAGCTAAGGCTTTTCCAAACTTTGAGCAGATTTTATTGTCTAGATGTGTGACTAGCTCTGTTTTATTAATATTGAAAAATAATCGTCAGGATAGTTTTTAATCTTATTTACTCCAAACAACTAGAAATTACTACTTTCCTTGAGTTGAAGATAAGAACCTTTGACATGTTTCAACAGTCAGTATTGCACACACAAAGAAAGTGACTTTGCATGATTTTTAAATTAAGTTACAAAGTGCTACATTCAATTTTCAGACTGAAATAATAATAAACATTAGTATTGGTTTCTGTTTCTGCTACATTTATTAAATTCTATTTGTTAAAATATGGTTTGTTAATTCATTCAACAAGTAATTACTGAGCATCTACCATGTGTCTGGCACCATTCTGGGTACTAGGTTGTACTAGTAATCAAATAAGTGAAAAGAAGAAATCCAAATAGTATAATATAATGTTTAATGAAGTTCGAGTTGAGGAAGCTAAGTTTAGGTAAGATGGTAAGGGAAGACCTCTTGGAGGAGGTAACATTTGAGCTCAGACCTAAATGTGCAGGTAGAAATCTGGATGAGGAGCATTCCACATAGGAAGAAGCAAAAATGAAAAAGATTAAAACTTGAAAGCTTAGTTCACCACTGCCAGAGGATTATCTTCATCATTGTAGAGCTTCTAAGAGTGTTAGCAGAAATCTTGAGGAATGGAGACTAGATCCTTTTTAACTTGGCTTTATGTTTTCTTTCTCTTTCTCTATTTTGAGTCAGTATTATACTCAGGGTAATAAAGTAAAAGAATTGGTGAGTAGTAGTTAAAACTGCAAATCAAAATAGAACATCATAAAAAAGGGAGACTGACCTTGATGTTTACTAAACTATTAATATGTTTCAAGTGTTTTGTGGAATGATAATAAATACTACTGAGTCAAGTAAATGTGGGCAGTGCCTGAGTCATTGATGTTAGGTTATTTATTGCAAGACTTCTCAGAAACGTTCATTTTGACTAATTACGCAGCAGTGTAAATGCCAAAATTTTTGTAGCAATTACCCAACTTAGTTGACTGTGAGACCCCCTTTTAAAGAACATGTCATAAAACTGGAGTTTATGGAAAACATACTTTGAAGTAGATGCTTGATAATTTGATTGTATTAAACTTTATGTCTGCTGTTATTCAAAATCATTTTACTGTTTTCAGTTTACTCTTCTAATGGGGTAGTGATGTTTAACAAAGGTTACTTAGAGTTAGCAAATGAATTCATAACAGATCTGGGAATTTACTTAGATTGTTTAGAGCTTAATTGTTAACTATTTGCCTTACCTAGGTCATTGTAATCAGCATGGTATCTGGAATTCTTATTGAAGTATTAGCTTGTTTTGGTTTTTTTTTTCCTCCAACCTGCATCACATCCTCAGTTTTGTCTTATATTGATTTAGTCTGATTTATAGATTATGTTGTATGCTCCATTTTAAAAAAATTAAAATTAATTTATTTTTAGCAGTTTTCATAGTTTTAATTTGAACAGAGCATTTCATTTTTTTCTGTGTTGGAATACCTTTGATTATGTCTTTATCCTCTCAAATTAGTCTCTTGTATCCCATTTATCTTTGACTCTTGTCAAATTGCAGCCTCAACATAACATTGACTCTTCTGTCTTCTTTTACAAATGCATCTCATTTCCAGTACCTTTAAATGTTTGTATTATTCCTAAATATATAGAAGAGACATTTTTGTTCTTTTTTCCCCACTGCAGTGAGAAAAATCTGACTTTGCAGTTTTTACCATTTGCATTTCTGTACAAAGGAAGATGTGAAAAGATACTCAGAGTGGACATTGTCTTCAGAATCCTTTTTTTAAAGATTTTGAGTCTCCTTGCTAATGACCTGGTTTTCCTAATTAAAATAAAATGCTGTGGGTTTTAAATAGAAAAGTGCTCAGGAAGGAAAATCTCTAGGTGAGAAAGGGCATATGTAAGCCCAGTCTTAGCCCTCAGATATGCTGTGAGTTTTAGCTGAAACATTCTCCTTTACAAATTAAATAATGCTCTTCTAAATTTAAATGTAAGTTTTAAAAAAATCCAACAATTTCTTTTCCTTACTTAATACTACTGAGATTGGCTAATATTTCAAAATGGACTTTTGGCTAATTATTTATGGAAAACACTACAGCTAATGATAGAAATACACAGAGTAGTCCTGTCAGATTTCAGACACTCAAGTTTCTCACTCTGTTATAATAATGCTTAAGCCTCAAAGGGCTGATAATACATTAAATAGACATTTTTATCTGTCCTTGCTTCCTAGGCCTTTATCTTAAGGTAGCAGGAACTGTATTATTCCTCTCAGTATGAGAATGATCTACTCAGACATCTTGTTCCATGTTGGGAATGGCCCAGATCCTTTAATCCATTTTGCTAGTTCAAACATCCAGACTTACTGTGGTTCTTCCTCTGTGCTGCCATTTCCTAGAAGTACAGACAATCTCATATATAATATATGTGGATTATTACATAGGCTTAAAAAAACCTTGATTTTCAGCTCATTTCTGTTATGGGATGTTTTATCAATCAGGTAAATGAGTCTTTCTGTCCCTTAAATAGTAAAGAAATAACAATTTACCCATTATAATTCAACTTGTAAAGGAACCATCTCTGACGCAGTTATTAATAAAAGGTTATTCTGTTAAAGATGGTTATGTCTATGGTTATATCTATAGATATTATAGATTTTATATTGAAATCCCTTTTCCTGCCCAAACCACTTGAGAGTTACAGCACAATGCCCTGGTAGAAGAAAACTGAAACAGTGGAAACATAAGGTCTTGAGTGGGGAAACCCATATTCAGGTAGTAGAGTCTGAAACACCTAAGAGAGACCCATCTCTCCCTCAGAGTGTAACTTATCCTCACACTGCAATTATCTTGAGTGGACAAGAATCTCTGACAAAAAGGAATTAAATTAACTCTGATTTAATGCCCCAACCCTGTAAGTCCAAGAAGAAACAAGTTCCTCTGAATTAAAACTAGCCAGATTAACCTAAACTACATCCAAGCAAAAGCCCCTTTGAGCTTTATAACAAAACCATCTAAGAACTTAGTAGCTTAAAACACAACAATTTATTATTTGTTGGTTGTGCTGTTCCCTCATTAATCTTTCAATTTAGACTTTTTCATACCATATTGGTTTCAGGGCAGTGTTCCAAAATGCTGAAAGCAATAGCTGCAAGACATCTTGAAACCACTCTACAGGATATAAGATCAACATAGAAAAATCAATTGTATTTCTGTTCATTAAGCAACAAATAAAAAGTTAAAATTAAAAAATAATATGATTTATAATATTTGCAATAACATAAAAATATGAAATACTTGGGGATAAACTGGATAAAAGATTTGGAAGACCTATATACTGAAAAGTGCAAAACTAGTGCTGAGTGAAATTAAAGACATGAGTAAATGGAATAGTGTACCTCATTCATAGATTTGAAAACTCAATATTAAGACATCTTTTCTCTGCACATTGATCCATAAGTACTATGTAATTGAAATCAAAATTCTAACAGGTGTTTTGTTTTGTACAGTTTTGATCTAAAAATTTCTTGAAAGGGTCTTGGGGATCCCTAGGAGTTTATAAACTATTCTTTGAAAACTATTAGCGTAGACTAATCAGGATTCTCACCATGTTTTTAAAGAGTGGGATTGATTCTTTAAGAAAGAGGAAGAGATAAATAGTTGTTTATCTCTAACAACTATTTATGGGGGCTATCCAACCATGGCTACTACCCATGTATAGTCCATAATTTATTTAACTATTACCTTAAAGACATTTGGTATTTATTAGCATTAACTTAAAGACATTTGGTATTTCCTGTTTTTTTTTCCCCCTGAGATTACAGGTGATTTTTAAAGAAACTCTGTTAAAATATACCATATTTACACAAAAGTATGCATATTATAAGTGGACAGCCTTGTAAATATTAAGAAGGTGAGCCCAGTCATATACCGTCACCCAGCTTAAGAAGTAGAATGTGATTAGCATTCCAGAAACTCCGCATGCCTTCAAGTCACCTGCCCCCACATGCAACTATCATTTTGACTTTAAATAACAAATTAGTTTTGCCAGTTTTTGAATTTTACATAAATGGAATAATACAGTATATACTCTTTTGTGTCAAGGTTTTCACTCACTATTTTGTGACAGAGATGTTTTGCTTATTGTAGATTGTTTATTTTTGTTGCTATATAGTATTCTATTGTGAGAATATACCACAGTTCCATTCTACTGTTGATGGCATTTGGGTGGTTTTCAGTTATTGGCCTGTATGAGTAATGCTGTGGTGCATATTTTTTAAATACATTATTGGGGTATAATTTATATGCCATAAAATTCATCCATTTCAAATGTACAATTCATTGATCTTGATAAATTTTGAGTTCCGCACCTATCATCACAATCCACTTTTAGAACTTTTTCTTCACCCAAGTAATGTCCTTCATGTCTGTTTATAGTTAATCCTTGGTCTCACTCCCAGTCCCGGGCAACCATTAATCTACTTTTTGTCTATATAGATTTGCTTTTTCTGCACATTTTACATAAATGGACTTGTATGTACAGTGTTTTCTATTGCATACGTGAAGCGTTGCATGCAGGGAAGACAAATTTATATCCATAGTGCCGCTTTCATGATAGAAGTGGTCCAGATGTAGTGGACTTGCCACCAAGTAGCTGGCTGATCACCTCCCAGGAATGGTGACTCAGTATTAGTTTCTGCTGCTGGCAGATTGGGCACTTAGAAGTGGCTGTAGCAAGGTTGGCCTTGGTGAGACTCACTGTGGGTTTGGTTTTCAGCAGTCTCAGCTCTGCAGCTATGGTAGATAAGTATAGTTTTCAGGACATAGAAACTATGTTTTTTTTTTTTTTGTTATTTTGTTTTGTTTTTTTAATTAACTCCAGACAACCTCAAGGACATAGAAACTTTGAGGACATTTTTGTGGCACTTGAGCTGGGAATTTGAATCCCTAAACACATTCTTTTCTTTCTCCACTTTGTGTTTTCTAACTAGGAGCAACCAGCCAATCTCATTACACTTGTTAGTTTGACCAAAATGTTCTAAGGTAGCAAATACATTATCACCAGAACCTTGCTCCTTAATAAGTATTTGATTAGGAGTGTCCACTGGTGATATTTGCGTATCTCTATTGCCCCATCATACCATGGACTATCAGTGCTTTCTTTACTTCTGAAAATAGTTATTAATGTCTTTAAATCGAATCAGTTTAGAGAACCGATTCCAAAAACTCCAGAACCAATTTAGAAAACTTATTAAGATTTTATTCTTCTAAAACCACTCTCAGTGTCCTAAGAGTCTAAATTAGCCAGGTTTACTAGAGAAATAGAACCAATAGCATATTGGTATTGATAGATATATTTTAAGGAATTGGCTCACGCAGTTAGGGCTTTGAAGTTCAAAATGCATAGGGCACTTAGGTTGTTTCCATATCATTGGAAATAATGCTGAAATGAAAATGGAAGTGCAGCTCTTTCTGACACACCGATTTTAATTCCTTTGGGTATATACTGAGAAGTGGGATAGCTGAATCATAGGGTAATTCTGTTTTTAGTTTTTTGAGGAACCTCCATGCTGTTTTCCAAAATGGCTGTACTAATTTACATTCCCACCAACAGTGTACAGAGTTTCGTATTCTCCACATCCTTGCCAACACTTGTTATCATTCATCTTTTTGATAATAGCTGTTGTAACAGATATAGGTGGTAGCTCATTCTAATTTTGAATTTCCCTGATGATTAATGTCCATGAGGGGAATGGATTAAAAAAATGTGCTATATCTACACAATAGCATACTATATGGCTTTTAGAAAAAGAGGAAATTCTGTCATTTGCAACAACGTGGATGGAACTGGAGGATATCATGCTAAGTGAAATAAGCCAGGCAGAGAAAGATATACTGTGTGATCTCACTTATGTGTGGAATTTCAATAAGTCAGTCATAGAAACGGAGCAGAAAGGTGGTTGAAAGGGTGCTAAGGTTCACTTACACTAGAGGACTAAGTTTTAGTGATCTGTTGCACTGGATGGTGACACAGTTAATGGTGCTGTGACTGGCAGCACAGTACATGCATTTACACGAGCATCACCACAAACAGATGTGTAATGCATTGCACTAGGATGGTGCTAGGCAATGGGAATGTTTCAGTTCTGTTATAATCTTCTGGGATGAATGTCATATATGTGGTCCATCCTAGACCAAAATGTTGTTGTGTAGCACATGACTATACATGAAGACATTGGGAACCATAACAACAGCTATTTTAATGGAATAATAGAGTCAGAAGCCATGCAATCCCTGAAAGCTCTTTCTTCCTTATTTCTGTATTTTGCCATAGTTGAGGACTGTTCATTTTGTCCTCACCCTAGCTCAATGTATCAACTTTATTTTCATTACAGTTTTTAGGTAAATCCCTTGTTATCATTAGATCTGTACTACTAACAATTGCATTCCAGCTGGTCTCTTTAATTTGCATCTCTCAAACCATCTCCCCTTTCTTACCAATCAGCCATGCAGTCTGAAGATCTGTCTCTACTCAGGTCAGATAACTCTTACTTTGTAACTTTCAGAGATTCTCTATTATCTAACTTCAGATTTCTTAGACTTGGATCCAAGGCCTCTACAGTGTAGATGATACTTGTCCAGCTTATTGCTAATAATTCTCCTTAGGTAGACCCCCACGTTTCTTCCTATAATATTTATTATCCACCAAATCTCTGAACTTTTCTGATTTTGTGGCACTGTCCTGTTCTGTCCTTTTCCTAAACATCTCTTCAATATAAGTGTTATACTTGAATATATCTTCCATGCCCCAGATAGAGTGACCTGAACACAGCCAGATTGTACTATGGTTGTTTTTAATATATTTTATAATTCAAAACTGCTGCTGGAAGAGAGAAATCAGCGAATAAGCCGGATGTTGGAGATAGCTAAAAACAACACAAAAATAATATTTCGTATATATTGAAAATGATTCATTTTATGTGGACCAAGCTAAATCTAGACCATAACAACAGTTTCTTTTTTGTGCTGTCAGTTCCTAATTCTATATATGTAGCACAGACCGCCTCCTCTGAACTTCAGGCCCATTCATAGTTTATGCAGCAGACATCTCAACTTATGCAAAGTGAAACACATGTTGGATAAACGGGGCCCTCTCTGGGCACTTGTACCCAAGGCTAAGTAAAAATGAGCCAGATCTGAACTGAGCCCTTGCACTGGTGCTCTCCCACCTCTTTTGTGTGGTTAGGTGTGACTTAGTAAAAAGAATATAGGTTTTGGACTTAGATATACCTGGGTTCAGTTCCCATCTCCACAACTTAGTATGTGAACTTGGGAAAGTCGGTTACTTGCTTTCCTTATCTCTAAAGGTAAGAAGGAAAAGAATTGTTTGACAGGAATATAAGAATTAAATTTAGAGAAATGGAAAAAATATTATGTTGCCTGGCATTTGATAAATATTTAAGGTATGTTAGTTTCCCAGAAGAGACTTAAATATTTAAATAAATATCAAGGAGAGAGAGGACCTTTAGTTTCTTAATAGGCTATCAACCAGTCACACCCTTGTTTTGCTCAACAGTCAAATATTAGGTTTGATTATATTAGAATAGCCCTTCTAACTTAAAGTATTTTATCATGATCAAGTGGCTGTCCTCTTTTGGATTTTGATGAGTTAGCTTGTTTGGAAAATGTTATCTCTGGCTGTAGGATTGAGATGAATCATTCTTAACACTTTAGAAGAAAACATTCCTGCCAGTAGTGTCAGTCCTTTATTGTCTTAATTCAGTCACTGCTCTTACTTTATCCCTCCTTCTTTCAGGAATGTACATTTAATCCTTGAACAACACGGGCATTAGGGGCACAAACCTCCTTCAAAAACCTCCATGTAGCTTTTGACTCCCCTAAAACTTAACAACTAATAGCCTACTGTTGACCAGAAGCCTTAGCAATAAGTCGATTAACTCACATTTTGTATGTTATATGTATTATATACTGTATTCTTACAATAAAGCAAGCTAGAGAAAAGAAAATGTTATTAAGAAAACCATAAGGAAGAAAAAATGTATTTACTGTTCATCAAGTGGAAGTGAATCCTCATAAAGATCTTCGTGCTTGTTGCCTTGGTGTTGACTGGACTGAAGAGGACCTGGAAGAGGAGGAGTTGATCTTGGGGTCTTAGGGGTGGCAGAGGCAGAAGAGGTGGAGGAAGTGGAAGGGGAGGCAAGAGAGGCAGGCATACTAGGTGTAACTTTATGGGAATACATCATATTTTCTGTATGATTCTTTTGCTTTTCCATTTCTCTAAAAATATTTCTGTATGGTGTCAGTCCTTCTCCCATTGTTTGCTTTAGTTCCAGTGCCCCTATCATAGAAGGATCCATGTCTTAAAACAAGTCAAAAGCAGTCTGGAATAATTGGGACCATTATGCCTGATTGTGTAATTGCTTTTTGGCACTGCTTATACGTCATTTTACTCATCTTCTGTCACTGGTTTGGGAGTACTCATCTTCATCAAGTCATATTCTGTTAATTCCTCTAGTGTGATGTCTGTTAGCTCTTGAATTTCTCTGAAACTCATATCCACCTTTTTTTTGCCATATCCAGTCTCTCTTGATTTCCTTGATTGGCTCTGTCATAAATCTTATGAAGTCATACACAGTATCTGGACACAGTTTTCTCAAGCAGGAATTTATTATTTCAGACTTGATGCCTTCCATGGCTTTTTCTGTAACAACGATGGCCTCTTCAATGGTGTAATCCTTCCAGACTTTCATGATGTTCTCTCTGTTGGGGTTTTCTTCCATAGCATTGACAGTCCTTTCCATAGAGTACTGTGTGTGATGTACCTTAAAGATCATTATGACTCTAATCTAGAGGGTGAATTAGAAATGTTGTGTTTGGGCAATAAGTAGATCAATTTGACACTTCAGTGTTAAACTAATGGGTTTCTAGGTAGCCAGGGGCATTGTCCAATATCAGAAGTTTACTTTAAAAGGCAATCCCTTACTGGCAAGGGTGCTTCCTGACTTCAGGGACAAAGCATCAATTGAACCAATCCAGAAAATGGGTTGTCATTGTCCAGGCCTTCTCATTGTACAACCCAAAATTGGCAGCTAGTTTTTATCTTTTCCTTTCAGGGCTCAAGAGTTAGCAGCTTTGTAGCTGAGGGCAGCTCTGATCATAAACCCAACTGTATTTGCATGAAACAGTAGAGTCTTTTGCCTTAAATCCTGGTATTCACTTCTCCCTACTAATAAATGTCTTTAGTGGCATTTTTTTTTTTCCAGAATAGGACACTTTTATCTGCATTAAAAACCTGTTCAGGCAGAAAGTTTTTCTTGTCAATGATTTTCTTAATGGCATTTGGGGATTGGTCTGCTGCTTCTTGGTCACAGAAACAACTTCTGCTGTCTTGACATTTTTTAAGCCAAATGTCTTTGTAAAATTATCAAACCATTCTTTTCTGGCATAAAGTTCTCCAGCTCTAGATTCTTCACCTTTCTTTGGCTTTAAGTTGTTGTATAGTAACTGGTTTTTTCCAATCATATTAGAGACTATAGGATTGCCTTTCTTACCTTATGCATTTTGTCTTATGCATTTTCTAATATGAGGTAAAGTATTTCACAAAAAATGCAAGGTTTTCACACCTGCAGGCATAGCTGCAGTGACGGCTTCATGAATTTGTTTTTCATTTTTTACAGTGGTTCTTAGGCTGGATTCATTTATTTTCAAATGGCAGGCATCTGCAGCTGCAGACCTCAACCTGTAGTACATATCAAGCAATTTAACTTTTTCTTGTAATTTCGTGACTTTTCTCTGCTTCTTGGGAGCACTTCCAGCATTACTAGTGGCACTTCATATGGGCCCCATGGTGTTATTCTAGGTTTACAGTATTACACTAAACCCCATGGAAAATATGAGAGAACTGTGAGAGATCACCTTTTATAATATACTCAGTTTACTGAAAAGACAGCTGCTCATGTGGAGGTGATTATCCTCAGCATTTTAAGTGAATACTGATTGTGCTCATTGCAGTAGCAACCAGAGGTGGCTACAAAATTATTACAGTAGTACTGTATGCATTACAGTTAATTTTATGCAGTAAGGATTTAATACTACATCTTTACTTTTTTTACTTTTCTCTCAACTACAAATGGTGCCATGTACTGAGTGTAAGTTTTGATGAATTTTAACTTTTTATAATAGATTTGTATGTATTTTATGCTAGTAAATGATAAAATATACTAGTATCTACATATAGTTTACGCATTCATGACATCGATTTCTTAACTTTTCAATGTTTCTAGGCTGTATGGTTCATCTGTTTTTTTTTTTTTATTTATCTCAAATCTCCAAAAAGTTTTCTAATATATTTATTGAAAAACATCCACAAATGAGAGAACCTGCACAGTTGAAAACCTGTATTGTTTGAGGGTCAACTGTAGTGGAATTCACTATGCCTGCATGTAGCTCTGTCAGTGACTTGTCTGATGTATTCCTTCACTGAAGCTACTATGGCTTTTTTCTCTTCTTTCTTATTTATATATCAAGGAACCTCCTCAAAGTTAACTGCTATTATGAGAAACAACTAAAAATTTTCTTTGAAGTACCACACAGAAGAAACTTGGTTCTTTTCTTATCTGGTTATGATTGTTATCTTAATGTATGGGTTATCCTTCTATTGTCAGTTTCTGCTTCAGAAACCTGACAGTGCCAGTGCGTGCCTGCGTGCATGCGTTCGTGGTGTGTGTGTGTGTGTGTGTGTGTGTGTGTGTGTTTTGAAGTGAAACTTGTGTAACAAAATACTAACGGTAAAAAAATGAATCATTTTACAGCACACAATTCAATGACATTTAGTACATTTACACTGTTGTGCAACCATCACTTCTATCTAGTTCCAAACATTTTCATCACTACCAGAGAAAATCCCTGTACCATTGAAAGCAGTCATTCTTATTCCCTCCCCCCAATCCCAACAAACATTCATCTACTTTCTGTCTCTATGAATTTACCTATTCTGGATATTTTGTGTAACTAGAATAATAGAGTTTATGACTTTTGTGTCTGGTGTCTGTCATATAACCACAATGTTTTTAAGGTTCATCCATATTGTAGCATGTATTAATATTTCATTCCTTTTTATGGCTGAGAAAAAATTCTGTTGTCTGGATATATGACATTTTGTTTATTCTCTGGTTAACGGACATGTGAGTTGTTTCCATATTTTTGGCTACTGTGAATTATACTGCTGGTGAACATTTCATTTACAAGTATTTGTTTAGATACCTGTTTTCAACTTTTGGTCTGTTGAGGAGTAGAATTGCTGGATTATATGGTAATTCTGTGTTTAAGTTTTCGAGGACCTTCCAACTCTTTTGCTCAGTGACTGCCTCGTTTTACATGCCCACCAGCAATGTACCAGGGTTCCAATTTCTGCACATCCTTGCCAACACTTGTTACTGTCTTTTTTTTTTTCATACCCATTCTAATGGGTGTGAAGTGGTAATCTTATGTGGTTTTGATTTGTATTTCACTAATGACTGTTGAGCATCTTTTCATGTACATTTTTGCCATTCATATATCTTTAGAGAAATGTCTGTTCAAGTCCTTTCCCTGTGTTTTAATTGGGTTGTTTCTATTTTTGTTGTTAAATTGAAAAAACTATATATTCTGGATATTAGACTTTATCAGATACATGGCTTGCGAGTATTTTCTCCCATTCTGTAGGTTGTCGTCACTTGTGAGCATTTTTTATTGTTCATATATTTAGGTCTTTGATCCATTTTGATTTAATTTTTGTATATGGTGTAAAGTAAGAGTCCCACTTCATTCTTTGCATGTGGATATCCAGTTGTCCCAGTACCATTTGTTGTTGAGGCTATGCTTTCTCCTATTGAATAGTCTTGGCAATCTTATTGAAAATCATTTGATGGTTAATTCAGTTCATTGGTCTAAATATGCTTAGCTTTATGCCAGTACCACACTGTAATGATTACTGTGGCTTTGCAGTAAGTTTTGAGATTGGGAAGAACAAAGTGAGTCTTCCAACTTTGTACTTCTTTTTCTAGATGGTTTTGGCTAGTCTAGTGCCCTTACATTTTCATACGAATTTTAGGATCAGGTTGTCAATTTCTGCAGAAAAGGAAGCTGGGATTTTGATGGGGGTAACGTTCAGTCTATTGATCTATTTTGGGAGTATTGCCATCTTAATTTTCTTTTTGTTCATTGCTAATATGTTTAAAATAATTGAATTTTATGTGATCTTATATTCTGCCACTTTGCTGAATTTGTGTATTGCCTTTAATAATTTTTTTTTGTGAATTCTTAGAATTTTCTATGTGTAATGCCATTTGATCTGCAACCAGAAATACAGTTTTGCTTCTTTCTAATTTGGGTGCCTTTTAAAATTTTTTTCTTGCCTAGTTGCTCTGGCTAGAAGTTTTACAGTTGAATAGAAGTGAAGAAAGATTATGACCTTGTCTTGTTCCTGATCTTGGGGGGAGAATTTTGACTCTTTGCCACTGAGTATGATATGACCTCTGGGATTTTCAGAAATGCCTTTTATCAAGTTGAGGAAGTTCTATTCTATTCTTTGTTTTGTGTTCTTATCATGAAAGTTTAATTTTGTCAAATGCTTTTTCTACGTTGAGATGATTGTGTGTGTTTTTTCCTTTATTCTGGTAATGAGGTGTATTACATTTATTTTTGTATGTTGAACCACCTTTATAATCCTTGAGTTATGTCCCAGTTGATAATTGGGTTTAATTCTCTTAATATTCTGCTGCATTTGATTTGCAAGGGATATTGGCTTATAGTTTTCTTGTGTCTTTTTCTGGCTTTGGTGTCAGAATAATGCTGTCCTTGTAGAAAGAGTCGGGAAATGTTTCATCTTCTATTTTTGAAAAAGTTTGAGAAAGACTGGAGTTAATTCTTTACGTGTCTGATAAAATTCACCAGTGAAACCATCTGCCTTTTTTGTTGGGAGGTTTTTGTTTACTGATTCATTTGTGTGCTCATTTTCTATTTCTTGAATTTTTTTTTTTTTTTTTTTTTTTTTTTGGTAATTTGTGTATCTAAGAAGTTGTTTATTTTATCTAGGCTATCTAATTTGTTGGCATAAAATTATTTATTGTGTTTTCTTATGATCTTTATTTCAGTGGTTGTGTCCCTACTTTAATTTCTGATTTTAGTAATTTGGGTCTTCTCTCTTTTTTTTCTTAGTTTCACCAGAAGTTTGTTGATTTTGTTGATCTTTTTAAAGGAGCAACTTTTGGTTTCATGGATTTTTCTCTATTGGTGTTCCATTCTCATATTTCATTTATCTCTCTTCTAATCTTTATTTCCTTTCTTCCACTAGCTTTGGGTTTACTTTGTTCTTTTTTTTTTTTTTTTTCTGGTTCCTTAGGGGATTATGTTAGGTTATTGATTAGGCATATGATTTCTTTTTTCTATTTTAATGAAGGCATTTATAATACAATAAATTTATAATTTATTATAAATTCACCTCTGAGTACTGCTTTCATTATAACCCCTAAGTGTTGATATGTTTTGTTTTTGTTTTCATTCCTCTTTTAAGTATTTTGTAATTTACCTTGTGAATCCTTCTTTGATTCATTGCTGGTTTAACAGCATGTTATTTAATATCCACATATTTGTGAATTTTCTAGTTTTCCTTCTGATGATTTCTAGTTTCAGTGGCCAGAGAACATACACATGCTTTATATATATAATCACAATCTTTTAAAATTTATTAAGACTTGTTTTGTGACCCAACATTACCCCGGAGAATGTACTGTGTACGCTTGAGAAAATTGTGTCTTCTGGTGTGTGGAGCATTCTGTAGCTTCTGATAGGTCTAATATTTTTGTAGTATTGCTTGAGTCCCATAATTTGTTATTGAACTTCTGATTTTTTTTTTTCTCCTTTGCTTGGCACTATACAAATGAGGAAGGTTGTTCGATCTGTTATTGAAAATGGGGTATTGAAGTCTGCAACTATTATTTTGTTATTACCTATTTCTCTGTTCAATTCTGTCAATCTTTGCTTCATATATCTTGGAGCTCTGTTAGCTTTGTATAGGTCTATACCTTCTAAATTGATTGACCCTTAATATCAATATGTTGTGTTCTTTGTGTCTTGTAACAATTTTTGAATTGAATCGTATTTTGTCTGATATTAGAACCACCCATATGGGTTAAATTGCTTCCCCCTGAAAGATGTTGAAATCCTAACTGAGGTATCTGTGTATATAACATTTAGAAATAGATGCAGATTAATAAGCCTTTATGGTAATTTATTATGGCAGCCCTAGAAAGCTAGCAGGTTTTGGTGTACTGGAAGTGGAGTGTAACAAAATGCCTTAAAATATGGACATAGTTTTGGGATTGGTAATGGATATTGGCTGGGTATAGTCTGAGGTGCTTGATTGAAAAAGCAGCCTAGATTGCCTTGGAGAGATGATTGACAGAAATACGGATGGATGTTAAAGGCAATCTGGGAAGGCTTCAGAAGGAAAATGATGGGGGTAGGGGGAGGTGATCCTTGTTACAAAGTTGCAGAGAATTTGACTGAATTGTATTTTGTCATTGAGTGGAAAGTATTTAATAGAACTTGTGAGCAATGAACTTGGATGTTTAGCTGCGAACATTTCCAAGCAAAATGTGGAAGGTGTAGCCTGAGGAATCAGCAATTGATAATTTGGAAATTTGTCAGCCTATTCAGATAGTGTATTTGGTAATAGGACCAAGGCTGTGACTGGACAGCTGTTTTCTAAAGAGATAAGGTATGGATCCAGTCAATTTGTGGATCCAATCAGCCATCTCAGCAGCTCCCAGAATAGAGATGCAATTAGCCAGGAAAGATCTGTGGAGGACCCTCTTGTTTGGTGGCTTGGACCCCATGAATTGCATGAGAGACTGACAAGGTTTTTAAGAATTTTATAACAGCCAGAAACATTGCCAGACTTGACTGAAAAGGACAGAGATAGGATGAAATGAAAGAAGAATGATTCTGAGGATAGAGCCACAAACGCAGAGGCCTGGGCATATAAAACCTCCTGAGGCTAGAGAGCAGGGCTGTTCCCCCAGTGGGCCCAGAGTACAAAGCATTGATCCACAGAGGATTATTCTTAGGCCTTAAAATTTAATGGAATTTGCTTTGCTGCGTTTTGGACTTGCCAGGGACCCATGACTTTTTTTCTTCCAGTTTCTCCCTTTTGATATGGAAATGTCGATTCTCTGCCTATTGGACCATTGTATTTTGGAAGCAGATAACTTGTTTTCTGGTTTCACAGCTCCACAATTGAAGAGGAATTTTGTTCCAGAATGGGCCATACTCCAAGTCTCATTTATAGATAACTTCTATAAATGATTTAGATGATAAGATTTGAGAATTTTGAGTTGGTGATATTTAGATGACTTTGGACTTAAAGTTGATGCTGGAACCTGTTAAGACTCTGGGATGTTGAGACTATGTGAATGTATTTTGCGTATTGGAAGGACATGAATTTTAGGGGGCTAGAAGACATGGATGGTTGTGGATTGAATTTTGTTCCCCCAAAAATGTATTGAGGTCCTATCAATGTGAACTTAAACGGAAATAGTCTTTGCAGGCGTAATCAAATTAAGATGGGTTATGCTGAATTAGGTTGGGCCCTAATCCACTATAACTGATTTTATAAGAAGAGAAAAGCCACAAGACATATGGAGGGGAAACACCATGTGATGATGGAAATAGAACTGAAGTTAGAAGCTGCAATCTGAGGAATGCTAAGGATTCCTGGCCACCACCAAAAGATAGGAAGAGGCAGGGAGTGATTCTACCCAGAATCTCAGAGGGAATGTGGCTCTGCTACCGTGTTCGTCTTAGACTTATAGCCTCCAGAACTATGGGACAATAGATTTCTGTTGTTTTAAGCTATCCCAATTTGTTGTGATTTGGTACAGCAGCCCTAGGAAATAGTGAATCACCTCTGCTCTCTCTTGCTTACTATTTGCATGAAATATTTTTTTTCGATCCTTTTACTTTGAACGTATTTGTGTCTTTGGATCTAAGGTGAGTCTCTCTTATAGGACAATATAAATGGGTCATTTTTTTTAAGTCCATTCTGCTTATTTCTGCCTTTTGAGAGTGTAGTTCATTTACATTTAAAGTATTATGCCTTATGCCTTTTTCCTATATGTTTTCTACATGTCTTAATATCTTATTTTGATGTTCATTTGTATTTTCCTTAGTGTTTGATATTTTTATTGTAGTGTGTACCATTTTGATTCCCTTCTAATTTTCTTTCCTGCGTGTTTTTCAGTTATTAGCAGTTACCTGGGGGTTATATTTGATGTCTTAAACTTTTAATTGTCTAGTTTAAATTAATGCCAATTTAGCTTCAGTAGTAAACAAATCTCTGCTCTGTATCATTCTGTTCCTCACTCTTTATGTTGTTATTGTCACAAATTGTATCTTTTGATGTGTGTCCATTAACATAAATTTTTAATTGTTTTTATACATCTGTCTTTTAAATCATATAGGGAAATAAAGAGGAGTTCTAAACCAAAAATATAATAATACAATTTTATATTTGCCTATGTAACTACCATTACGATTATTTTTTCTTTATGGCTTTGAGTTGCCATAAGGAGTCCTCCAACCTGAAATGAAAGGACACTAGATGGTGTCCTTTCATTTCAGGTTGGAGGACTCCTTAAAGCATTTTTTTGTAGGGCAGCTCTGCTAGTGACAAACTCTGTTTTTATTTTTCTGGTAATGTCTTAATTTCTCCTTTATTTTTAAAGGGTTGGTTTGCCAACTATAGAATTCTTGCTTGATAGTTTTTACTTTTCATCACTTTAAATATGTCATCCACTGCCTCTGTCTTCCATGGTTTCTGATGAGAATTAGGCTGTTGATCTGATTGAACATCCTTGTTCCCAGTGAGTCACTTCTTGATATTTTTATGAATCTTTGGCTTTTGACTGTTTGATAATAATGTGTCTGTCTGGGTGTGGATCTCTTTCATATATCTTACTTGGAGTTCATTAAATTTCTTGTTTGTGTGGATTCATGGCTATTAGTAAAGTCGGAAAGTTTTCCTCCAATATTTCTTTAAATACTCTTTCTGCCCATTCTCTCTTCTCCTTCTGGGACTCTTATTGGTATGCTTAGATGGTAGTCTGTGTTTGTCAAAACATTGTTTTTCTCATTTCTTTTAGTTCTTTGTCAATGAATCTCCTTAGCTCTTTGAATATATTGTTTTAAAGATCATATTCTTTGGTCTATGTGGTCTCTAAAGGCTCTGTTCCTTTAGTTGTGTTCAACAAATGATTTGACTCAGATTTCCTTATATGTCTTGTTTAACTCACTGTTTTCTTTTTTCTTTTCAGCTGTAAACCTTGTTTTTTGTAAACCTTTTATGTATTTTCCAGAGTTTCTGCAAAGTTAATTCTGACAGTTTGTGTTCATTATGTGCATGTGTTTCTTTGGAGAGACATTTTTGTTGTCTCTTTCTGACAGTGCTTTTTATTTTTTTTTTCAAGATTAGAGTTTTGGTCGTTGAGTAAGATAGGCCCGTATACTTTATTCATAAAGATAAGCTGATTTTATCAATTGGCATCATTTATTGAATGGATAAGATTGACAGTATGCGAAGTTGTGGGTGTACAATTCCTTTTATTGTGGAGAAGAAAGAGCTTTATAACAAGCGGTTATGGAGTGGGTTCAAAGTCTACGTTGGTGGAGTTGGGTTGAGGAAAAGAAAGATTTTTTTTCCTTCTATTAAATGTTGTAATACTTCATATAGGGTGTTGAATTGCTCTCTCTTTGAATAAATTCTTTTAAAAGTCCTTGATTATTAATCTCAAAATCAAAGTTAGATCAAAGTTGTCAAAGTTAGATAAGCATACCTAAATCTAGATCTTGAACACATTGTCTCGTTTGACCATCCATTTACTTTATAAGTAAAACTTCCTGGATTGTACTTAGACTAGATGGTCTTTAAGGTTTCACCTCTAACATTTTATGATTAAAATAGCTCAGATAGAAGAAGGGTGAGAAAGGCACTAATTTCATTCCATTATGTTAATACATTATGATACTACTTTAAAACACTATAGCTAAAGCTAAATAAAGTAGCTTTCAGTCACTACTTTGTTCCATAGTGGAAGAAACTATTTTTTTAGACTGAAATTTTAAGAGAAAAATGTTACCATACTGTTTATAGTGTTTTGTGTCTTTTTTTACACTTAACAATTTTTTGGCCAACAATTCTGCATCTCTGTAGATACCTCTACATAGTATTCTTCATGGTAACATATCATGGTTTATTAGAATACTTTCTCATTGACAGAAGGTTAGTTTCTGTTCTTTGATATTGCAAACATGCTACAGTGAACCTCCATGTGCCAGTTTATTTCCTGGGGTAGATCCTTAGAGGTGAAATTGCTGGACATATTTTTATACCTTCCCTGAAGGTAACCAGTATTTATCAATTTCTCCTATGCCTTTCCAGTAGTGTTATCATATGTAAGATATAAATATCTTTTATATGCACACATACATATATACTATAATTCATAAAACCAATCCCCTTTGAATATTTTGTTTTCAACTCTTTTGCTACTTAAAACTATACATGAGTCATTTTATAAGTGTGATTGTAATTTTGTAGGATAAATTTCTGGTAAATTTTATGAGAAAAGGTATATGCCTTTATAATTTTGATATATATTGCCAAATTGTCCTCCATAGAGATTTTGTTAATATCCATACTATCTGTGTATTAGAGTGCCTTTTTCCTACAGCCTTTCTAATACAGTGTGTTGGCAAACATTTGGATCATTGCTGGTATGATAGGTGAAGAATGTTATTGCACTATTGTTTTCATTTGAGTCTTTTTTTTTTTTTTTTTTTTGAGACAGAGTCTCACTGTGTTGCCTGGGTTAGAGTGCCGTGGCATCAGCCTAGCTCACAGCAACCTCAAACTCCTGGGCTCAAGCGATCCCCCTGCCTCAGCCTCTCCTGAGTAGCTGGGATTACAGGCATGCACCACCATGCCTAGCTAATTTAGTTGGCCTATTAATTTCTTTCTGTTTTTAGTAGAGACGGGGTCTCGCTATTGCTCAGGCTGGTTTTGAACTCCTGACCTTGAGCGATCCTCCCGCCTCAGCCTCCCAGAGTGCTAGGATTACAGGCGTGAGCCACCACCTCGGCCTTGAGTCTCTCTTGTTATGAGTGGATTGAGCTTTTTTTGTTGTTTATATGTTTGAAAGCCATGTTTTTACTGAGGTGCCATTTTTTTTATTGGATTGCTAGACTTTGCTTATAGTTGGTTTTCCTATGTAGAAAATGATTTTTATGTAGTCAGATGTATCAGTCTTATGACCTGATATTTTGTTTGATTACGAAGGCCTTCCCCATGCTGAAATTACTGAAAGAATCTTCATTGTCAAAATGAGCTGACGTCTAAGTAATAAGCTACTCGAAGTATGAGAGCCAGTATCTAATGTTAACTTTTTATTATTTATTGCTCAGGAGAGGATGACGTACCTCTCTTCATTCACCCTTAAAGTATGAGGAAATACAGGGTAACAATAACAGATTTTGTTTGTGTGGTTGTGCACAGTGTATCTATCATAGGATAACTGAAACAGAACAACAGTGGAGATGGACTTTGCCCTGCTGTAGGATTACTCTGTAGAATAATTCAAATTCATAGTATAGTTGTAAGTAAAACTGTTGATTAGAGTCAAGGGAAGACATTCCTGTTATGGAATTCCTCTTTAGCAGTTTCTTACAGAATCATTTGATTATTAAAACTAGATCTACAGTTCATTCATTCTTTTTGGTACTTCTGTAGTTCTAGTCATCTTTCTGGGACCACTTAATTTAGTTTTTTCAAACTTAGATCTAAAGCTTAGAATTTCATGAGCTGAATTACTTAGGTGTATTTTGCGTTATTTAGCATTGCATTTTTTAGTAGATAAGGTGCAGTATAAAATACTGCTTTGTAACATGAAGTTTAATTTCTTTCTGATGACATTAAAGATAAGTTTTACCTAATTTTCCTCTCATCTTGTTTTTCCTATTATTTCAATATAAATCAGGGTTTTTTTCCTTTTAAAAAACATTTATCCTCTTCTTTGACTATATTTACAATTAGTGGGTATACAGGGATGGTTATTTGTTAACTATATACTTTAAAAAGAATAATACATGTTTTTATCTAGATCCCAAGGAAGAGAAAGAAGACGACGACAATTCTGCCCTCCCTCAGGAAGTTTCCATTGCTGCAACTAGACCTAGCCGGGGCTGGCGCAGTAGTAGCAGGACATCTGTCTCTCGCCATCGTGACACAGAGAACACCCGAAGCTCTCGGTCCAAGACTGGTTCATTGCAGCTCATCTGCAAGTCAGAACCAAATACAGATCAGCTTGATTATGGTACAGTACAAGTAGAATATGGTTACTTATAGCCAGTTCCTTTTTTATTTTAAATGTAATATTGAACATTTACCTAAATATCCTAAATTTCAGGGATGGGTATGGCATAGGTAGGATTTCTTTTTGATAATTTGCAGATATTCTTCCTTTGTATAATTACCTCATGTAGTAATTTGCTTAGAATCTCTTAGTTATGAGAGAAAATATATCTACGTAAATAAAGTTTGTCTTGGCTTTATTTTTCCAGATGTTGGAGAAGAGCATCAGTCTCCAGGTGGCATTAGGTAAAAAAAAAAAAAAAAAAACTTACCAAATTTAATATTTAAACTTTTGGGGGGACATAGAACATAATTGAAGTGATTTAGAAGTTTTCTATTTGAAAAGATTTTGAGCCGTAAGAGAAATTAACTTCAGTTTTAATATTAAATTTAGGAGATTTCACATTGGTCTTAATGAGAGCTTTAACCATGTAATTTTTAGTTATATAGTTCAGAAACCATGTCTTCAATACCTTCTATTTTGAGACTTCTTCCATGCTAAGCACTAGTGTGAAATGTGGGTGTTTTTACCAGGGTTTTGAGACTTTGTCAGTATCTTGAATGGTAAGTCATAATTTTTGTCTGTTAGGTCTTTTTTGATATGGCAGATTGCTAGACATAGTATTACAAAGTTAATTGTTTATTAACTTTGAGTGCCATTGAGTAGTTAACCACCCTACCTTTATTTATAATAAAGTGATTGCATATCTAGGATTTATGTATTTTTAGTCCAATTATTATTCTTTTGTTTTTTTTTTTTTTTGAGACAGAGTCTCACTCCCTTGCCCGGGCTAGAGTGAGTGCCGTGGCGTCAGCCTAGCTTACAGCAACCTCAAACTCCTGGGCTCAAGCGATCCTTCTGCCTCAGCCTCCTGAGTAGCTGGGACTACAGGCATGTGCCACCATGCCCGGCTAATATTTTCTGTATATTTTTAGTTGGCCAATTAATTTGTTTCTATTTTTCGTAGAGACGGGATCTCACTCTTGCTCAGGCTGGTTTTGAACTCCTGACCTTGAGCAATCCGCCCGCCTCGGCCTCCCAGAGTGCTAGGATTACAGGCTTGACCAATTATTATTCTTTAGCATAAAGCAGCTAGGTTTCAGTCCAGCTAGATAAAAGGGATGAAAATCCTAGATAACTTAATGTGAATTTTTGGCATGATCAATTTAGATCATCAGACATGATCCTTACAACCAGAATTTATCGTTTCTTTTGCTTATTTTTAGTAGTGATGAGGAAGAGGAGGAAGAAGAAGAGATGTTAATCAGTGAAGAGGAAATACCATTCAAAGATGACCCAAGAGATGAGACCTACAAACCCCACTTAGAAAGGCATGTATCATATTTCACTCCAGACATGTCATAAAAAATAAGTAGGAAAGTGCTGTTGTATGCTTTTGTCTTGTTGCCAAACTGATGGGTATAGAATTAATATTAAATGAGTAATTACTTGTTTTGCAAATCTGATATCACACCCTCATACAATTTTCTCTTCCATTTATAGTACTTTATTTTAATTATGTACAAATTTTTATAATGTCTGCATGTTTTGTCTGAAGGTATCATGAATTGCCTGAATGCTTAGAATTTTTTTACTTATTGTCCTGTTTCTCTTTAAAATTATAGTGAGATTCGATTCTCAGGCATCTTTAACCTGGAGGATCATCCTATAGACATGCTAAATATATATAAAATTATTGTACATGTTAAGAATAGTTGGTGGGAAATGACATTTCATGAACTGAGGATCATAATTTTATAATAAATTGATGATAAACCCTAAGGTTTAATTTGTTGTTACACTCTTCCTTGAAAAGATCCTTTGTGGGATACTAGTGTTGAAATGTATTTGTGTTTTCAGGGAAACCCCAAAGCCACGGAGAAAATCAGGGAAGGTGAAAGAAGAGAAAGAGAAGAAGGAAATTAAAGTGGAAGTAGAGGTAGAAGTGAAAGAAGAAGAGAATGAAATTAGGGAGGATGAGGAACCTCCTAGGAAGTGAGTAGACAATTACTACTAAAAATGAAAATCAAACAGATTTTGAAACTACTAGTGGAAAAGAGGTGTAGGAGTATGAGGAAGAATGTTGACACATATATACTTCAAAATATGTATTTTTTTAAAAAAATTAAGAAAATTTGGCCTCAAGCAGCTGACAGTTTCATTGGAGAGTTTGTGTTTTTGTTTATTTTAAAGTATTTAGGCTTTTTGATTCTATTGCATGTATCCTTCATGACCTAATATAGTTTATATTCTTAGGCTTTTGGGGTAATAGACTTATTCTGCTTTTTAAATTGACTAAATTTAGGTGATAGACTATAACAATTCTTCATGCAATACATTGAGGTATATCCAAATCTTTTATAGTAATGCATAATTTATTGAAGGTATATATTTAATCTGTGATGTGGACTGATTTGAAAGTGAAATTACTTTAGAGTAAAAATCTTGCTT
This sequence comes from Lepilemur ruficaudatus, assembly GCA_963574885.1. Taxonomy (NCBI): domain Eukaryota; kingdom Metazoa; phylum Chordata; class Mammalia; order Primates; family Lepilemuridae; genus Lepilemur; species Lepilemur ruficaudatus. The sequence continues at coordinate 43,276 of CAUYRT010053352.1, forward strand.
GATTTGCCAGATATGTCTTTGGCTTTATGTATTCAGGGTTATTCTTTGAGTCTGCCACTTGCTCTTTGCCCTTGAGTGTGTATATATATATATATATATGTCTTCAACCATCCTTCACTCTAAGTTTCAATACAGAACATGTGGATAGTTACTCTGTCTTTAATTATAGGAGAGGAAGAAGGCGAAAAGATGACAAAAGTCCACGTTTACCCAAAAGGAGGTGAGGAATTTATACTCCTACTGTTCTGCACCTTATTTTGGTGCTAGGCACTTTACTCACATATTTAGACCTAATAGTAATCCTATAGGAATGAATGCTATTTAAAAATTTCACAAAAGCAACTTCATTAATGTTTTTGATGTACACATGTTTTTATTTTCATTGCAGGATCTTGAAATTTCTAAAAATCTTAATACTTCCTCTTTACATTTTTGAGAGTTACAGATTTATTTGTGCTATATAAAACTCTATCAAACATTTGGTAATTTCTGGTTACTTCTAACACAAATTATGTGCAAGCTACATACCAGTAAAGAGATTTTAATTCTTCATATTGTAAAATTGCAGTTCTCTATAGTACAGTTTGAGTTATAGGCCACACTGTGCAGAATGCCACTTTTCTGTTGCTAACTTTTCTCCTACATTGTAATAATAGAAAAAAACCTCCAATCCAATATGTCCGGTGTGAGATGGAAGGATGTGGAACTGTTCTTGCTCACCCTCGCTATTTGCAGGTCAGTGAAGTTGTCATTAAAAGGCAACTTTTCAGGTTATGTTCCATTGCTTGTTCTCATGCCTCATGAGACTTTATAATTTGTTGGCTTGTGTAGGCTTTATCGTTAACATATAATGTTAAGAAAATCTTTAAACATAAAATTACTTTAGTTTTTCTATCTTAGTTGTTTGTGCTGCTATAACGGAATACCTGAGACTGGGTAATTTATAAAGAACAGAAATTTATTATTAATAGCTCATGGTTCTGGAGACTGGGAAGTCCAAGAACATGGTGCCGGCATTTGGCTAGGGCCTTCTTACTCTGTCGGTCCATGGCGGAAGGACAAGAGGAAGGGTGGATCCCTTATGACCTAAACACTTCCCATTAGTCTCCCATTCTCAACACTGTTGTATTAGGGATTAAATTTCCAACACATGAACTTTGGTGGACACATTCAATCATAACACATTTTATTTTATTTTTTTTTGAGACAGAGCCTCACTCTGTTGCCCAGACTAGAGTGCCGTGGCGTCAGCCTAGCTCACAGCAACCTCAAACTCCTGGGCTCAAGCGATCCTTCTGCCTCAGCCTCCCAAGTAGCTGGGACTACAGGCATGTGCCACCATGCCCGGCTAATTTTTTTTATATATATTTTTAGTTGTCCAGCTAATTTCTTTCTATTTTGGTTTTTTTAGTAGAGACAGGGTCTTGCTCTGGCTCAGGCTGGTCTCGAACTCCTGAGCTCAAACTATCTGCCCGCCTCGGCCTCCCAGAGTGCTAGGATTCAGGTGTGAGCCACCACGCCTGGCCCATAGCACATTTTATTTTAAGAAAAAATGTGACTAAGAACCTGAGCCCAAATAGAGGACTTTCCTTGGAAAATTGGAGTGTTGGAATATTACAGTGTTTCCTAATGTGGTGTAAATATTTCTGATGTAAGAGATGATTGTAACAACACACCAAGACACAGAGTAACAATTTTATTTTAATGTATATTAGGAAAAAAGTTGAATTAGCAACTCATACCAAATTTTTACACTGTATAGAAAGAATAGAAGACATTTAGTTTGGGTTTTGTTTCTATTTTTTTTTAAGTAAGTAGATTTTTTTTTAGTGAGTAAAGATATATCTTATATTTAGGTCTGGCAGAAAACATGAAAGTGAAAATACTGCTTAGAAAATGCCTGTTTGATCTTTAGCAGCAAGTATAACATGAGAATAAAGCCTTATTTTTTGGATTGCGATTCTGTTATAGTAATAGCTACTATGCTTTTGCTGTGTGTCATTTGCTGCACTAAGCACTATACAATATATGATTTCTTTATCTCTACAACACCATCATGAGATACTGTTATCTCCATTTTACAGATGAGAAGTGGGACTTGAAATGGTTAAGTACATTTCCTAAGATCACACTGCTAGTGAGTGACAGACCCACTTTGGAACCCAGGTGGATGTATTTCCGCAGCCCATATGTTCTTAACCATTTTACTAAACTGTCTCACTATGCATATACAAAGTATTTGGTTATTTGGTTTTACTTTAGCACTCATCACTTAGCAAAAAAAGAGCTTTCAGGAAGACTTAGTTTTTATCCCTTTTCACTTTCTTTTACTGGTTTAGCATCACATTAAATACCAACATTTGCTGAAAAAGAAATATGTATGCCCCCATCCCTCCTGTGGACGACTCTTCAGGCTACAGAAGCAACTTCTGCGACATGCTAAACATCATACAGGTACTTTTTAAAAAATAATGTTTATCAGTTAGCTAATTGCACTATACTTTAGATGTGCAGATTGGTATTGATACAGTTTTTTCTAATATAAATCTTCTTAATAGAGTCCGTAGTCAAGTGTAGGATAAAGGTATGAAAATAAAATGTAATATGACATTTTGTTTTACAAGGGATGAACAAACTAGGGCTTTTGAGCTTTTTATCCTTTGATGATTTTGAGACCTTCTATGAGTAGGATAGTGATCTTTTATTCAGTATTTATTGTGATATCAACTGTGGACTAAATACTTTATGTATATTGTTGCTAATCTGTCCACTCAACACTACTAAGTTTGTTTGTATTGCCTTGTTTTACAGCTGAGAAAACTGAGGCTTAGCAGTATTAAGCAACTTACCTGTAAAACATAGCCAATTTTTTGCAGAAACAGAATTTTCTAATTCTGCTTCAGGTAGATACTTGTAGTAGCTATTGAATTTGCTAGCTATTGAACTAGCAACTAGCTACTGAATTTGTGTACAAACTGCTGTGGAAAGTGTTGACTCAAAAAGAGAAGCTGAGAGTCTTTACAATACTTATTATAGACTCAAATTCCATTTATTTGTAACCACTGATAATCTCATTGCAGCGCATTTAATAGGGACAGATTGAGCCGGGTACATACCACTGAGTATGTGCCAGACATATGATTATTACATATGTTGTCTTCTCGGTGATATTAGAGAATAAAACTAAGAATTTCAGTTGCAGAAATATCATGTCTCCTGTCCAAGGTCATACTGATGTAGATATTCTGTCTCCTTCACTTACTGTTAGGCTAGTTACTTTACTTCTCCTCACTTCTCCTCGTTGGTAAATAAAGGATACCAATATCAGAGTTATTGTAAGGATTAAATGAGATGACATGTAAAGTGCTGTTTACAGCACAGAGCCTGGCACATGGAAGACTTTTTCAAAACACCAGGATTTGGATTTGGATCTTAATCACTTCAAAGTCTACAATCTTTTCTTTATATCATGTTTTTTTGAGAGACAGTACTACCTTCACTGTTTCTTGATAGGTGCTACAGTTTCTTTACTCCTTCTGCTTCCAGGTAGTACTGTTTTATGCCACAGAAAAGGAATTTCTGACAACCAGTTTTAAATGAAAGTAGAAATTGTAGTGGTTATTCACTCAACAAATGTATATTTCAAAAATAAAATAATTGGGGTAACTGAGCTGCTGTAACAGATAACCCCCTAAGGTCCAGGGCCTTAATAAAATAAAGGTTTATCAGTAAAGTAACATTCAATAGAGAGAGAGAGAGAGAGAGAGAGAGCGCGCGAGCGAGTGCGCACGAGCGCTGCGCAAGTACCTTTTTACTCATGGGCTCCCCAACCACCAGGTGGTAAAGAAACAAAAAAGTACAGTGTTCCTTTGTCCCATAGATTCCATACCGTGTTATCAAATTCATAAAAATTCTGTGTAATTGGGTGGGAGGGTTGTAAAGTGACAGAGGGAAGAAGTTGAATGGTGTGGAAGATGTGGAGTAGGAAAATAAGATAAAGAAATACAAGTACTGCTTACACATATATGACAGCAGCCACTTGAATCTTTTGAGAGAAGTTTTAATTGTTTATCTTGGGTAACATTTTTAAAACCTGAAACAGAGAGTGTGATTACCATTTTAGTTGTGGATCAGTTTTCTTCTATTGAATGCCAGATTCTTTTTTTGTTTTGTTTTAACGCCAGATTCTCTATTAGCATTCAACTTTCATGATCTGTGAAAAAAACTGTTTTGAAGAATAAGATTCATGGAAAATATAGTTGTTTACTTGGTGAACAATTTACCTAAGACCCGGATTAATGATAAAATTGGGATTAGGGTTCTAGTTCTCACATTTCTGTCTGGTTTTTTTGAGTTTTTCTAAACAGGTTCTTAAGTTTCTAAATGTATGGGTTTTAAAAAAAGAAAGATCAAAACCGTATATATATTTTTTTATTTTGTTTACTTAAAGTGTTTATACATTGAAAACAACATTGCTTTTACTATAAATTGACCTGCCTGATTATTTGCTTACTTATTGTAAGCTAGGGAAAATACTTAGACAGTGTCTAAATAGAACACTAACCACATTATTTTTCTTAGATCAAAGGGATTATATCTGTGAATATTGTGCTCGGGCCTTTAAGAGTTCCCACAATCTGGCAGTACACCGGATGATTCACACTGGCGAGAAGCCATTACAGTGAGTATTTATTTACTGATGAACACCTGGGTGAGAAGTGTATATATCCCACTTGAAGGTTTGCCCATTTATAAACATTTCAACTGCCACTGCTATTGACTTTTATCAAATTAAAAAGTGGATATTGATTGGGGGAGCTACTTAGTGGCCTTTTTCTTCATTTTCCTGTTTTTCAAGCAAACAGGAAAAAAAGTCAGTAGTCCATTTAGTAACATTTCCTAATCTTTCACAAGAAGTTTATGTTACTGATAATTGTGTATATATGTGAGCTTCAGATTCTCACCCTGACCCTGAATAAGAGCTCTCCTTACTTATGTTTGATCAGCCATTTCCTTTCCACTCTCTTTAGATGTGAGATCTGTGGATTTACTTGTCGACAAAAAGCATCCCTTAATTGGCACATGAAGAAGCATGATGCAGACTCCTTCTACCAGTTTTCTTGCAATATCTGTGGCAAAAAATTTGAGAAGAAGGACAGCGTAGTGGCACATAAAGCAAAAAGCCACCCTGAGGTGCTGATTGCAGAAGCTCTGGCTGCCAATGCAGGCGCCCTCATCACCAGCACAGATATCTTGGGCACCAACCCAGAGTCCCTGACACAGCCTGCAGATGGTCAGGGTCTTCCTCTTCTTCCTGAGCCCTTGGGAAACTCAGCCTCTGGAGAGTGCCTGCTGCTGGAAGCTGAAGGGATGTCAAAGTCATACTGCAGTGGGACAGAACGGGTGAGCCTGATGGCTGATGGGAAGATCTTTGTGGGAAGCGGCAGCAGTGGGGGCGCTGAAGGGCTGGTCATGAACTCGGATATACTCGGTGCTACCACAGAGGTTCTGATTGAAGATTCAGACTCTACTGGACCTTAGTGGAAGGGAAGACTTGGGGCACTGGGACAGCTCAGACTTTGTATTTAAAACTTAAAAAGGACAAAAAAAAAATTTAAGCATTTAAAATCTAGTAAAATAACTGAAGGGCCTGCTCTTTCCATTGTGGATCACAGCACACATATATACACACATACCCCCATCCCCCATCCTCATCCCCTGTTCTCCCTCTGTTGTTCCCCTTATAAAATTGATACTGTCTTTACCAGAAAGGTAGACAAAAAAGAAGCAGAAGCTCTTAAAGTGAGGGTTTTCCTCATACTTACTTCCAGCCAGCAGCAGACTTCCTGCTTGTCGGCAGACTCCCTTTTCCAACCTATAACTCTGATGTGCTCTGGATCAGCTTTTAACTATCAATAGTATATTACTGTCTTCTAAATCCCTTCTCCTTCTCTACTGCTGCCCTATGGTTCTGGCTTCTACCCACTGCAGCACACTTATCCTCAAATATCATATAATTCTAATCTCTGGAGGTTGGCAGCTTGACTTGGCACTTTAAGGGCCCCTTAGCAGGGTGAGCTGTTAAAACAGCACACATCTCTCACCCCTTCTTCCTCCATTCCCCATTGGGTTTTGGAAAGGAAGAATTACATGGGGACCACCTCCTTCCTCTTTGATCCCAGCATCTCAGTCCCCCTCCCAACCCTCCATATGGCTCTCAATGGTGCTCACTTGCTTGGAAGCAGGCTCCCAAGAGGGAGGGGGCTGCCCTCTACACAGTCTCTTTGACTGTAAGACAGGGCTCTTTATCAGTGAGACGGTAAGAAAAGTCCCAGGCTAATGGCAGAAATTTGCACTTTGAACATGTGTGTCTTTGTGTTGTGGAACCTGAGATTCCTTATTTATTAACAGAAAGTCTGATTTTTTTTCTTCTTTTTTTTTTTTTTTTTTTTTTTTTTTTTTTGGTCTTTATTGCTATATTTTGTGGGGCTGGACTGAGAGAGATTAGATTATTCTGGCATGGGATCCTTTCCACAAGAGGTACATTGAAGACAAGACAGAGTTGAAGAAGCACAGCCAGCCTCTGAAATCATAGCTCTCCAGTGGCCTTTAAAGAAAGGTGGTCCTCAGCACTAACAAAATCACTACAATAGCCTAGTGCTTTTTTTGGAAGTCTTTTTAGGGAAGGATGTTAGGTTCGTGGTAACTAGTATGCTCTTGAAGATTTTTAGAGCATTGAGATTTAGGAATTTTGAGGGGACGAGGCAGGTTGTTCAGTATCTAAATTACAGATAAAGGATTTTCTCCTGTGAATTTGTTTCTTTTCTTGTCCCCATTATTTCCTTCCATATACCTCCCTGTTGGCCCAACTCTAGCCCTTTGCCTTGTTTTTGTTTCTTGCTTTGCTTTATCATTGGTTCATTCCAGCTCCCTATTAGTGAAGGACACTGCTGCTTAGTGAAGGAACAAAATCTATAAGTCCTAAAGTTTTAAGTCAAAGAAAACTGCTCTGTTTTGTTTACCTTTTAGTTAACATTTCAGAAGAAGAAAGGCTTCAATAGACAAATTAATAATTTGTATAATAATGGCTTTGGCTTTCACCTGAAATTCTGGGAATTACCACGTTCCTTGGGATACAGATTTTTCGTGGGGTAGAGATTGCTTATTACTTACTGTCTGTGGGAGAGACAGGTAGTTCATAACTCCCAGAAGACTAAAAACCTATTTTGGCTCATTTTTAGAGAATTGCAAGGGCAATTCTTATCCTTCTGTGTACCTTAGAAGCTGGAATTGAAGGCTTACCCGATTCATTTTTTATTGTAAGAAATGTATGATGGCTATTGGAAAGAATGAAGTTTTGCTGAAAAGAAAATAAGTGACAGCTTGTTTTTCACAAACACTAAAACTACTGTTTATCAATTTTATTTTTTATTTATTTTTCTCCCAAAAAGGGGGGTAAGAAAATGTCATTTCTGAAAGAGGCGTACTTTACACCCACTCATGTCATTGGTTGGGATGCCAGAAATAGGGAGTGAGACACCTACGGCAAACAGCCTTAAATGCACTGTTTCTTTTCAGATTGTTGCAGATTTGCCATCCCTCCTATATGGGGGTAGAAAGTGGAATAAGGATAGAAGGGTGGTAGAATATGCTTTCCTATGCATAGTAAGGGTTTGGAATTCACTTTGGAATTTTGAGTATATTTGAAAATACTACAAGATTGATTGGATGGGCCTACAGAAAAGTTGTTCTACTCTTGAAGAAGTCCATTTTATACTGTTTCACTAGCTAGCATCTCTATCTCACACTTAACTTTCGACAAGCTTTTGTCTTTGTCACACTTTTTTTGCCTCCATAAATTTTATTTGCACCAGTTAGTCATCAGATATTTTAGACACCTACACAAACAAAAGCAAACTGCATTTTAAAAAATCTCTCTCTGAGATGGGGAAAAATGTTATCCTTTCCTGTACTGTTTTCCTGTTTCACAAAAAGCAACTAGTTAGTTCTACTAATTAAAAACTATCTGCTTTTTTTTCCTTTTTTCTTCTTGTCTTCATAGTTACCATTTACCTATAATAAATTATTGTGGCAGTTTGCAATAAATTTTAAAATATTTTTCATAGACTTTTTTTTTTGAGAAAGGGGTGCTAGCATAATAAACAGTAGGTATAAATAAACTAATAATATCTAAGCCCTCTTCCTGTTTTCCATTCTGCTCTACGTGCTGTTTATTTCATTGTTTTTCCAGGGAGCTCTTTGAATCTTAAAATTCTAGATTTTGTACTCTTGGTCAAATTCTGTTAGCTTTTTAGTAACTATTCCCACTGCATATTCTTCATTTTGAATTGGCAATTCTAAATTCTGAAAATGTAATTAAGACACAACTCAATATTTCTGGGAGATCTCTGGTTTATGGTTGCCCTGGTTATTTAGCATAGTTGAGACTCCTTCTTAAAATACTTCAGAGAGTTTAGACAAACACTGGCCGTGGGAGTCCTGGGAACAAAAAAATTATTAAGGTATAGAAAAGCATCCACATAGAGCACTTGATCTGCCTTTGTACCTGGTTGGAGAAAAAATACAAAGAGTATGTACTACTACGGTTATTACAGTCTGGTTGTTTGAATACCATTTCTTCCTCCTTCTCTGTCTTTTTCTCACTTTCCAATGTACTCAAGAAAATTGAAAAAATGTAATGGATCAATTTAAAATATTTTATTTCCTAGAAGCCTTTTTGTCTGTTGTAATGTGCAGGACCCTTCTCCTTTGGTGGGAGAGACAGGTAGTTACCTGAATCTAGGTTGAAGAGGTTATGTAAAAAGAAATTATAATAAAAGGGATACTTTGCTTTTCAAATTCTTGTTTTCTCTTAATCTAGGTAAGACATATTCAAAATAAATAATGTAAAGAAGAAAAATAAAAGTTGTCTTCATGGAAGCAACTTGTCTTCCTTGGTTGTACTGAGTTACAGTTAGCCGAGGGGTGCAACAATTAGTGTTGCTGAACGAAAATACCAAGTGCCCTCAGATCAGATTTTATGTGGAGGTCACTCATTGAGAATTATGCAGTTAACTTTTGAATCAGTTTAATTCTTTTTATTTTTTTATTTTATTTTTTTTTGAGACAGACTCTCACTCTGTTGCCTGGGCTAGAGTGCCGTGGCCTCTGCCTAGCTCACAACAATCTCAGACTCCTGGGCTCAATCAGTCCTTCTGCCCCAGCCTCCTGAGTAGCTGGAACTACAGGCATGTGCCACCATGCCCAGCTAATTTTTTATATATGTATTTTTAGTTGTCCAGCTAATTTCAATTTTTTTTTAGTAGAGACAGGGTCTCGCTCTTGCTCAGGCTGGTCTCGAACTCCTGAACTCAAACTATCCGCCCGCTTCGGCCTCCCAGAGTGCTGAGATTACAGGCTTGAGCCACAACACCCGGCCTGAATCAGTTTAATTATTGATTTCTTATGCTGAAATGCCATATTCTGTGATCATTCAGCAAACTTGGAAAATCTCTTTGGTATTTGACGGCTGGCCTTCTACTAGGAAAGGTGACCATATTAATCTAGTAGATGGAAGATTAAGGATTCTGCAATGTTAATTTCACTCTGGTAATAACAAAACCTTGATAGCATTTAATATCAGTGCTTTTTCACAAAATTCAGTGTCCATTCACTGACCTTAAAGAACAAAACTATAATCCTCCTGACTTCTTAAAAGTCCTACTGTGATAGCTGCCCAGGCCTCTCCCTTACATCCTTCATTCATTGTTTACCTATGTAAATTTGCTCCAGAGGTGACACGGGCTTCAACTTACTGGCAACATCTATGATACAAAATAGTTAAAGCTCATTGATTCAATCAGGATGAAACTTGCAGCCCTTAACCAATTAGTATCATCCTCTGAGTCAAATGCAATAGGCTGACAACTCTCCAAACACCTTTTAACTCTTTTGCCCTCATTTCAAAGCCTAGCTCATTTTCTTATTTTTTTTAAGAAGCATGTGGTATGACTGGGATAGGGAAGGAAAAGAAAAGCATGTTGTCACTTGAGTGAGACTGTCTTAGAAATGTTACCAAGTTAGGGTTGGGTGTTTCCTGTCCTTGGAAAAGAACAGGCCTAAACAGTACCTTCATCCTGTAGCTACCAAGAAGGCCCCATGATTGAGATTAGAGATGCTCCCTTGGTTGGTTTTAATCAAATATAAATTAAATGCTTTCACAAATATTTATTAAAAGGATAGGAATGAAAAAAATGCTATCTTTTTAAAGGACTTCCTTCATGCAACCTTTGTTTCTTGAACAAAATATGAACTACCTAAAGAAAGGATGAAATTAGAAAGTCAGTGGGAGAAACAACTGTGGAATCAAAAGACCTATTTAAATTTGAGCCTAGTTATTGGGTTTTGTGTACATTATTTTGCTTCTTAAAGCTTCAGTTTCTCATATATGGTAGAAATAATATTTCCCTCAGAATTATTCTCAGGATCAAATGGAGTTGCTTTAAAGCTTTTAGCACAGTGTTTGACTCATAGTAGATGCTTAATAAATGGCAGCTATATTAATAAAAGTATTGAATACTTTTTCAGACCAAAAAAGACAAAAAGGACATGGGAAGCATTAAGGAAGGGTGGTAATAAGGTGAACTGATCATATGTGTTTATGAAATAGATTACATTAGGCAGAGGTGTCATGAGGATTAGTGTGATAGTGACCTTGTTGCTAAGTGCAAAAGCAAAACAATGACATAAAAACAAGTGTGCTAAGTACTGAGTGGAGGAGAGAGATGGAGGCAGACGCTGCAGGAAAGAAGTTTATTAAAAAGGGCCCTTTGATTCCACAGGCACAAAAAATCCACAGCCAGGAATTTGCTGCCACCTCTGAGTCAGGCCGGGGGTGGGGGTGGGGTGTACAATCCCATTAGTAGAGAATGCCCAGTGGATTTAGTCTGTGAGAGTCACATTTCTTATTTGGACCAGTGTAGACAGAAGCAAACCCAGCTCACTTGTTTCCTGGGACAGTTGAGGTAGGGGATGGCTTTCGCAGAGCATTCACCGCTGACCCCTCATCGTCGAGACCTCTGTAGCCGTTCTATCTGGCTAGCCAGGAAGATTCGTTCAGACCTGACTGCTCTTATGGAATCTTATGTAAGTTATGTATTTTGCTGTTGTCTATTTTATTTTATCTCTTCTGATCCAGCCCCTTACCATCATGCTCCAGCCCCATTATCAATTATGACAGCCCTAATCATATAGTCATTCATATATTGGGCACATATTATCTGACATGGCCCCTTCCCTTGAGGAAATTCATGTGACCTTATTTTCTTCCTCCTGGCTTTTTAGACATGTTATTCCTTGAATGAGAAAATATATATGAGGTTCTAGGTAGGATTGGGCTATATGTCTTGGAGCCTATTCCTAATTTGATTGCCTATCTTCTGCCAGAATAGGTTAACCATGGGCCCTCTAAATTAGGTTTCTTTGTAGACATTGTTCCAAATTTTTGAGCTATGTAAATGAAAGATTTTTAGGATTAGGAAGAAGAGCAATACGTACTTGGGAGAAATTTGTAAATCCTATCAATTTCTTCTATACTATTAGCAACCCACTTTTTAGTGTTACACATCAAAAATGTACCTTTATCTAAATAGAAAGGTCACACAGGGACTTGTGGAAGTATCAAATTCTTAAGGAGCTAACCATGAAGTTCCAGATTGGTTTTCTTGTGGCAAAGATCCTCATCAGTCTCTACACAAGTCCTGCTGTGGAAGTGCTGCTGGCCCCTGTGGGGAGTTTTGAATTTAGTTTTTCTGAGAATTGTTTTATCTTTGTATAGCCTCTCCAGTCAGAAATTAGACACTGATTACCTTTTTACCAATTTCCACTGCATTTTCTAAAGGATTGACTTCACCATAGAGTGGGCAATGGGATAAGGAAGGTTAGAGAAATTCTGCAATAGCTACATTCCAGAGCTTCCTAGGTGTGGCTGGTGTCTTCAAGTATGTTTAAAATACTTAGACTCCAGCATGATTAAAGTATTCTAGTTTCCAGGAGAGAGTTTGAAGAGGGAAGGAAAAATTTTTCTAAATGAGTGATTTTCAACCTTTAGAACTTAAACGTTCTCCCAAGAAAGATGCACAGATACTCAATTTCAGAGACTACTGAGTCTTCCAGAAAGCCATTCGTGGATCCCAAATTAAGAGTTCCTATCGTAGACCTTTTCTTTACAACTTGGATCCTTGATCAGGGAGGTGAATGAGATTTTATTTGATTTAGAGATGATTTAAGTAAGGACATTGGGGTGATTACAGAAGATGTGCTGTTTTCCTGTATCCTCGGCCAGGTGAAGTATCAGGGCCTGAACAAGAACATCAACCTGGACTCTGTGGATGGTGTGCCAGTGGCAAGTACTGATAAGTGGAGTGAGCTGACCGAGGCAGAGCGACTCCAAGAGAATCTCCAAGCTTATCGTACATTCCACGTTATGTTGGCCAGGCTTTTAGAAGACCAACAGGTACATTTCACCCCAACTGAAGGTGACTTCCATCAAGCTATACATACCCTTCTACTTCAAGTTGCTGCCTTTGCTTACCAGCTAGAGGAGTTGATGATACTCCTGGAACACAAGATCCCCCCCAGTGAGGCTGATGGGATGCCTGTTGTTGGAGATGGTGGTCTCTTTGAGAAGAAGCTGTGGGGCCTAAAGGTGCTGCAAGAGCTTTCACAGTGGACAGTCAGGTCCATCCATGACCTTCGTGTCATTTCTTCACATCAGACCGGGATCCCAGCACACGGGAGCCATTATATTGCTAATGAAAAGAAAATGTAACATTTAGCCACTTTTCCCTTCCTTGCTTTCTTTTCTGATGGAATGTACATCTGGAGCCTTACTTTCCCATCTTAAATTTCTGAAAACCTTTAAGACCACAGGCATTTTCATCAAGTAGGGTTGGAGACGTGGACAAATGGGCATACAGGTCTAGTTTGGGGTGGGTGTATTAGGGGCATGTGGGAGTGAGGACAACATCCCTCTACTTCAGTGCTCTAATTTTTCTAACCCACTAAGTAACCATTACAGGCATTTAACAGCCTTACACACAGAAGAGAGAGAGATATATTTTAGCTCTAGTTCTGGATAACTTGCCTGAGAAGGCTGAGCCATTGAATTAAACTCATGGACTTTAGCCAATTTAAGCTCTTCAACGATAAAAATAATACATAACATTTATTGAATATCTACTATATTGGGCTTTATGTATATTATGTATAACTTTTACAGCAAGCTGGGGAGGGTAGTGGTGTTATTCCCATTTGGTGGATGAGAAAACAGGCTCAGAGAGACTTGATTAAGGTCACATGGCTAGCAAGTGACACACTGAGTTTGAACAGAGATCTTATTATAAAGCCTCTATGCCCTTAGAGGTTTGATTATGAACTTCTATCACTGCACTTCTTTGTCACAGAAGGTTGGAAGATGTATCCATGTATCTATCCCCAACACTGAAAAACAGCTCCCATTACGTGTCCTCATAAGTCAGTAGCAGACTTTAGTGTTAAAGTCAGTATTTGTTGCCCATACTTGGCAACGAAGAGAGCAGCCAGAGATCTTACGCTTCCATTTGGGAAAATGATTAGGCCCACCTAACTTCTGAACCTTTGACGCTGGGAATGTGCAGTAATTCAGCCTGGTTTAAAGTGCCCACTACTGAATGTTCTTGAATATTGGGTTGGGCACAGCTTATACCAGGTTACTTCACGTTTATTGCAGTCAGCGACACGGTAATACAGACACTGTAACCCAGACATTTGTGGACAATGGGCGGAATACTGCTCAGGTTAAAAAGTCACAGGATTCCGTCACCTCACATTCTCTGGATTTAGTCATGAGGAGAGGGTGAGGCCCACTCTGTTCCCACTGGAAATGCCAGAGATTCTGAAACAATATACACAGCAAAGCCTCTGTGCTGCTCAACCAAGGGCAGGGCTCTGCATTTAGTGTTCTTGTAAGAACCACACATAGTGTGAAAGGTTAGTAAATGTGGGCATTAATGGAAAAGGTCATTTGCAGTGAGGCCTGTGTACTGACGGTGCAGTGTGAACCCAAAAGTTCTCAAGTATATTATTTATTGTACACTTACCAATTATTTAAAACCCAAGATTTTGGATTGGGGGCCCAGGTCAATTTAGTTTAATTAATCAAGGTCCTGACTGAACCATGAGTCAGGGCTGGTTCCCACAGGTTGCATGAGGTGGAAGTGGGTGACTTAACTTCTATCCTTTCCCACGTGGGCTTGTGTATAAAACTCCACGAAGTCAACATTATGAGAGCACTCGAGGCATTGTGGAAGATCAGGGGAGGTAAGGCCCTGCTTTCTACTATGCATTTGTGGAAATATGGCTGTATATATAAAAAATAAATCAATACTAGGTTGGAATTGAAAGGTCCAGATTTATTAGGGAGTTAAAGAAGGAGATCAGCAAGGGCTCAAAATAGTTTCCTAGAAGAAGTAGGAGTCGCATCTCGGATATTGGCTGAATACAAAATAGAAATCATAAGGAGAGATACGGGAGAGTTGCCTGCTGAGGCGAAAGTTAGGCAATAATAAACATTTGAGTGCAGCTACCACTAAAAGCTTATTGTTTGGTTTTATTTTATTTGTAATTTTGGTGCAGGTATATAGTTGCCCAATGAATGTATAGAGGCTTATTCCATTCAAGCATTTCCTTGTTTAAATTGTTTCTTCTGCTTGACTGCAGTATTTTCAGTTCATAAAGTATCTGCTTATTAATGTGAAGCTCTTAGATTTATCTGGATAATACTTTTGTTCAATGGAGAAAGATGTATCTAAAATTTCTTAATGGGGAATAACTGGCTATAAGCTTGCTACATCTAAAATGAGTGACCCTGTCTATTATAAATAAAAAAATTATTTTTAAAGAAAGAAATAAAAAGCTTTTCCTCTCCAAAAAATTAAAATCATAAAATAACATAAAATAAATGTAAAATGAGTGACCCCTCTCCAAGAGTTTTTATATCCAGCAGATGTGGCAGGGCAGACATCTGCAGAAATTTCAGAAATTATTGGAGCCTCCCTTGAGCACTGCTGAGCTGTATATGAAGGACTATGTACGTGTAAGGGGTAGACTTGAAGTGGCAGAGGGCCCAGAAAAGGTGTAAGTACTAATTATTGAATGTGAGGAGGTAAGTAAATGTTTAAGTCTTGAGTAGGTCAGAGAAGCATCAAGTCTCTACCAAGTGCATTACCAGCACTGCTCAAAGAGCTATGTTTCAGTTCTTTAAGAAACTTGCAATATGCTTCAAAAGAAGTATAAGGAAACCTCTTAGAAAAAGATAAAGGGAAAATGAGCACTTAGCTATGTGAGAAAAACAAACATGTATGAAATCTGAATGTGTAGACATTGCAAGACATTGCATGTTTATCTGAAATGGATAAATCAAATTGAATAAGGGACTGACAATGGACCATTGTTCTAGATACGTATCTCATACAGATAAGGATAGTGATGACACTGTGGAAGTATATATTTTTAAGGATTATAATCCAAAAGAGATTTTTTTTTCCTTCAGATTTTAGTCCCTTGGTTCTAGTTCTGAACATGGATAGGATCTCCAGGAAAATCAGAAACACTATATGGATATAGTTATTAATAAGGTACATTAAGTTCCTAGCCCCTAATTTCTTATTTTGTAAAAAAGGTTCCTTCTATCCCAGTGCCTCCAGAAAAGTCTTTTCTGTGGGGAGAGAGAGAGATTCCATTTTCCTGTGTCTGTCAAGAAATTGCATGGATGACAGTTGGTAAATTTTTCTTGCATTGATTTAAGAGGGTGATTTGGAAAAGGCTTGCAAAGTGGCACAAACTTGAAGGGCAACTGTGGAATAAAATTAGCTTTAATATAATCAGGTTTGAGGGAAGTGAGAGTTTTAATAAAAATGGAAAGTGTAAAGTCATAGTCCTGGTATTACTGTTATTTCAGGCTGCTGTGGATTAAAGCCCAATGGATGACTCATTGTTGTGACCACTTGTCAAACCGGGAGAGGACGAGTAAATATTTCAGGAAGACTTATCTGAAAAGCAATTTACAATGAATTTTGTTTGTGAAGCCTCAGCCCCTCATGAGGTACTTGAGCATCGTTTCCCTCTATTTAGGGGTAAAATAGAGATGCAGGAAGCAGCAAGACAAGACCTCCACCAGGATGGGAAAAGGACTGGTGAAGAGAAAAGGGGAGAGGGGAGAACAATTTGGATTTCACTTCAATTGATTTATCCTCTGTGTGTGTGTGTGTGCGTGTGCGCGCGCGCACACGTGCATGTAGTGTTTAGGTCAGGGCATTCTTTAAAAAGAGTGGTTTGTACTCCTGCCTCATCCCACCTCTACTTGAAGCATCAAACCCAAGAATGAGCTCCCTGAATAAATGTTGGTGCATTCACAAAGTGAAAAATGATAAAAAAAGTTTTATCTCTTGACTCAAAAACTTCTATAGAACTTTGAGGACACAGACAAAAACAAAATAAAAAGATAATTTGATCTTTGCATGAAATGTATGTGGAGTGTGAGATAAAAATCTACGTGCTTATCATTCTTAAAATATATTACTCAGATGGATGTTTTTGACACATAGAAAATAAAAGGTGCAAGATAGCTAACAATAAAGTTCTCAGCAAGACCATGAGTTACTTCTTTTATTTCTGTATCTTTGGATGAACAAGGGGAATTTCAAGTGATTTCAACATTGGATGAAATGTAATCCTTCCAGCCAGAGCCAGACTCAGTCAAGCGTGCTGGGTAAATCTCCGTGATGCCAGGCCACTGGGCAAAACTCCCAGAGCCAGTCAGCCTGGAAAAGGTAGATTGCCTCTACATCACCAGGCCAATGCTGCTTTGCTCTTTGAATATATATAGGCCTATTGGCTAGCCTGCAGATGAGAAAGATTTCCTTTTATGTGGTTTAATTTCAGGTGTGTGACCCTGATAAAGCCTTTGATTGAAGAGAAGAAGCCTGACTAGCCCATTTCTAATCAGGTTGGAGGTAGAAACTAAATTGTGGAAAATCCCATAGGGGAAAATATGAAAAATTGCTGAGAGATTGAATATTTCTATCCATATGTTCAAGGTAGTATGAAAGGGAATAATGCATTTACTTACTATGTCGGGTAACTCTATGCTATTTTATGTCATTAAGCCTCTGATATATTATCTCTCATAGATGAGAGAAAAAAGAATGGGTGTTAACTTGTCCAGGTTCCCTCTAGTGTATAACAGAGGTGGAGTTTTAACTCTGCTACACTCCAAACCATGGTACACCTAATAATTGAGATAATCTTATTCTGAAATCTCATTCTCCACCTGTGTAATTCACTTCCCTTGGATAAGGCCAGTACAGACTTGTACAGAATCTTGCTCTGTAACAAAGTCTATATAAGGTTCCAAACTTTGGGACCAGTCATTTTTTCTGAGCTTCCTAATTTATGAAATGTAAATGATGAAAAGTAACTACACAGCTTGCTATATGATTCAGACAAATTGAGTATCTGAAAGTACTTATAAATGAACTACAAACATCACCAAGTGTATTTACTCTAATGTCTCAAGTAGCTTGGATTCACGTTAGACTGGATTGAAGAGTAAACTCTGTAAATATCTCAGAGGATACCATTTGCTTCCCAGGACTGATATGGTCACAGCCTAGACTTCACCCTGTTGTGCCTGTTGGCTTTTGACCACTAGAGCCCAACCTGGTCTCACAGCCTCCAGGAATCGTCCACATCAGGAGATTCGAGACCCAGTCTGTTGGCTGCACCCAGAAGACAGCTTTCAGAATAGGCAGGGTCAGACAAGTCCTGGAGAAGCCTAGCAGGCTCTAGAAAGAGCCAAGGAAACATGCAAACTAGAGCCACCAGGATATGTTAAAGCATGTATTTAGACTTAGGATCATCCCTCCATATACCCACACCCTCCTCCTAATACAGGAAGGAACTCAAACTTCTTTTAGTTCAATCCCTTCATTAAACACATAGCACAGAGGAGCCAAAGAGGTTCAGCAGTCTGCCCCAGTATCCCAGCTAGAAAGTGGAAGAATGGGACCTGCAGTCCATGGATTTCCTACTGCATCTCCCTGCTTCTCCATTAGACCAACCTCATTTTAGGAAACATCAGGTGTCTCTGTTTACGTCCTTCTCGCTCTCCTGCATACAGTGCCCTCTAGCTCCCTGACCTCTAATAATCCTCTGGAAGCTGTAGGAACAGCAACTCATGTTCCAGACTTCTTTTGCCACCCCACCGCTCTCTTGCTGAGGGACAATTCTGAAGTAATGACTAAATATGATATTCCTTTCAGGATAAGTGTCATTTGAACAAGGCACCCAGGGAAGCTTTTTAAAAATAGGATTCCAAGGCAGATGTCTTCAGGTCAGATCAGCCCTTATGCCATACTAGGTGAAGGGTTAGGACTAGTTTCTCTTCTCTTAATCCCTGACTCCTACCCGCAAAGCTTGGGGTGGATGGAGGGTTGAGGGCTGTACAAATAACTTGAGAGGCCACTGAAAAAAAAATGCCAATATTCCCAATCTGGTTCTAAGCTCTAACCAATTCTGATGTGTGGTTAGTATTGCCATGTGGATAACAAAGAACACTTCTCCTGTATAAAAACCTTCAAGATACCCAATTATAGAATTGCCCTGACTAAGAGGGCGAAAGGCAGGTACAGATAGTGACGGAGAGAATGCAAGTTGCTGTGGAATGGAAGAATTAGTGCTTTATACCAACGCTTATCAACCTTTGTCACAGAAACAGTGATGTTTGTGTGGCACACTAGGGTAAATTGGGGGGATCTGGATTCTGGGAGGAAGCTGTTCTAGGCTAAAGCAAACTGGACCATGGTAGGTACAGTATGTCTGGCAGCCTCACTATCCACTTGGGTTACTGTAGTGTTGAAGGTGATAAGCATGTCTTGGACATCTGTGCTTTATATATCTATCAGGGTTTAGCAAACTATTTATTAAAGGGCTAGTAAATTGTTTAGGCTTGTGAGTTATAAAATCTTTGTTGCAGCTAGTCAAGTCTGCCATTGTAGCATGGAAACAGTTGTAGATAATCCATAAATGAATAAGTGTGGCTGTGTTCCAATAAAACTTAATTTATAAAAACAGGTGCCTGGCCTGCAGGCCATGTTTGCTAACCCCAGTTTTATATGGACTTTGTGCGTCAGAGCCTTTGAGTCCTTCTCCTCTCTGCCCTATTTTTAAATTTTGATGAAGTCCAATTTATTAATTTATTCTTTGATGGATTGTGCTTTTGGTGTCATATCTAAACATCTTTTGCTTAACCCAAGGTCAAAAAGACTTTTTTCCTATATTTTGTCCTTTGGTGCTTTTTATCTTCAGCACTTAGTAAAGTGCCATCTTTCTTAGGAGGATGAATGAATCCTTCTTAAGAATGAATGAATGAATGATTTAGATGCAAGAAAGGAAGATCTTTCTTTCTTACTTTCTACTCTCCCAACCCCAGACTCCCCAAAGCATGAAGCTCAGCAGAGATTCCTGGAACCCCCAAGCTGGTTTTTCAGCTCCCAACGTTGCTGATTTGTTTATCTGTAACTTAGTGATTCCCAATCCTCAATGCTGTAACATTCTTTTTACAACATATACACCTCACTTTTATTTGCACACCTCCACACATAGTTTAAAAAAGTTACCCCAACATAGTTTTTAAATTAAGTTTAAATTGACTTTTCATGGTCAAATTTTCAGGAATAAGAGAATATCTGGTTTATGACAGCTCCTATGAGGTAAAGAAAAAACAAAAAAGATCACTACAAAAAGATCACTACAGGAGTAGATTTGGACCAAGCCTAAGGCTAGAGGGAGTGAGACTGTGGCTGAGACAGGAGTGGGCTTGCCAGTGGGGCTCAGAAGCTTCCCACATCTCCCTCCACAGCTGCTCACCTCTGCATTCATTGCTCTTTCTTTTTTTTTTTTAAGAATATGTAGTGTTTCATGTAAATACATACCTTGGAAAAATTGGAAAAATTAGTGAAGAGGGAAAATAAGCGCAAAAAAGAAAAGTTGGAACTAAGATTGAGTTTAGCAACAAAAATGTGTGGAAAGGACCAAGATTTCTAGAAGTCAAAATAAGGAAAAAGGAAGACCTCTTTGTTTTACTTGACTTACAGTGTGCAATAGACAGCAAAACCCAAGTGTCTTAGAGGAGAGTGTTCCAGAGAAGACACTGTGTAATGTCCAAGGAACAAGTCCCTGACAGCGGCCCAGCCGTCCCTTCCATCACCAGCTGGGGTGGAGTTCACGGCAGCCTCTTCACCCCGATACTCAGAGTTCCAAAAGGAACTTGGACACGGGACGGTTACAACGCCCACCTCTCTCCTGTCACTTTTATTTATTTATTTTTTTGTCTACTTGCCTAGAATATTTTGAGACAGTAAAAACTACGTTTTATTCATCTTTGTATTTAATCTAGTACATACAATGAGCAACATGGACGTTAACACATTGACTGCCACACTAGAAAAAAATTTTTTTTTCCTTGGGGCCACAGTGTTTTCTTAGGAAAATGGAATAAAAATTTCGAAAACAAAATGATCCTTTCTAATTTAATGAAAAAATGTGTTACTTTTTGTTGTTTTCTGTGCGTGAGTTATATGCAACTTGAAAAACAGTTCTTGCAACTCCTAAGGTGAAGAGACGTGGGAGTTACATACGCTTCATGAGGCCTTGGGCTCAAAACTAGTGTGACTTAAATACAACTCACATGGCAGTTAATGTGTTAAAACTAGTTTATTAATGAAATAATAACACATGTAAGAATCCAAGAAAGGAAGGTCATTTAAAAAGATTTGATAGCTGGGTTCTATTTCCTGGGGCCTTACAAGATCTCTTCTGGTTTTCATTCATTCAGTAAACTTTTAGACCATCTGCCTGATGTTGAGCTCTGGCAGTAACTACAATAAGCTAACACCGAGGTTCCCCACACTAAAAGAGCTCATAGTCAAGTTAGGTAAACAACTCATGCAAAGGGACATGTTCAAATTAACATGCTGCTAAGGAGGTTAAGAGGAGTAAGAAATGAATTCTGGGAGACTGAAGGAGTATGTGTGTGTGTGGAGGGGGAGGGGGCAGATAATAACATATTCTCGAGGGAGGTGACATTCGAACCCAGTCTTGATTGATGAGTTAGATTTCTTTTTCTTTTTAATTTTATACTTTTTTCTAAGTTCACAAATGGTGTACTGACGTTGTGACAAGGTTTGAGGGAGGCACATCTCACACATGGGCATGAAAACCCAATCATCATGCTTATGAACTGCAAAAGGATCTGGTGAGTTAGATTTCATCAGGCAAAGGCACAGCCAGGAATTGCCATGACATGTTGGGAGGGTCAGTGTGCTGAGTGCAGTGGGTGTCTGTCACAGGGAGAGGGGACCTGGAGGGCTAGCTGGAGATCAGGTGACAAAGGAGGTCAGGACCCCATGGCAGACAGTCACGTATAAAGGTGGACTAGCATACAGTCCAGTTTAGGAAGGTTGTCCCATGTAATTATTATAGCACCTCCTTTTAGTCTCAACCAGAGTCCAGATTTGGATGACAAATTATACGGCCACCCTACTTACAGGGTGACCCATTCTGTCCCCTCTCCCACTTCTTTTTTATCTCAGGACAAACCCTTCTATTCTGTCCTGGCCCACACCTCTCCCTTTTCAGTGGGGGTGCTCAGTTTCTGAAGCCAGGAAGGCTCTTCCAGGAGATGAATTAAGACCATCAGAAAGGGGCCAGGCGCGGTGGCTCATGCCTGTAATCCTAGCACTCTGGGAGGCCAAGGGAGGCGGATCGCTTAAAGTCAGGAGTTCGAAACCAGCCTGAGCAAGAGCAAGATCCTGTCTCTACTAAAAATAGAAAGAAATTAATTGGGCAACTAAAAATATATAGAAAAAATTAGCCAGGCATGGTGGCGCATGCCTGTAGTCCCAGCTACTTGGGAGGCTGAGGCAGAAGGATTGCTTGAGCCCAGGAGTTTGAGGTTGCTGTGAATTAGGCTGATGCCACGGCACTCTAGCCTGGGCAACAGAGGGAGACTCTGTCTCACCAAAAAAAAAAAAAAAAAAAAAAAAAAAAGGACCATCAGAAAGGAGGATTCAGTTGCTATTGAGAGGATCCTCTCAGGCCAGCAGAATTGAACAGATCTGAACACATGCCTGGCTGAGGCCAGGAGGCTGGTGCTCCCTTCCTAACCCTGGACCAAACTGTTTATTTCTGGAAAATCTTCCTTTTCTCCCCTATATCTAATCTTTCTTCCAGGCCCAGCTGAAATCCCCTCCCCTCCCAGAAGCCTTACCAGCTCTCTTCCAGAATTTGTATCCTTCCTTCTTTCTCCCACAGTGTCATGTGTGAAGCTGTATCACATTGTCATGATAAATAACTTATACTTTGTGTGTATCTGCCTCACTCAACTGTCACCCTAATTAGACATCTTTGTGTTCTTCACGGTACCTAGAGATCTGTCACCATCGGAACAATCATCACGATCACCCTCACATCATGAAAGCTCAAGGTGACAGACAGGCCAGGCATTGTGGTAAGGGATTTCCTTGCATATCTCATTCAATCATCAGAATAATTTTATGACATCAGTCTTACTATTATCCCCACTTTATAGATGACATTAATTCTCAGAGAGGTGAGACAATTTGTCCATGTCACAGAGCTAATAAGCAGCTGTGCTGGAACTTGAGCCCAGGTCTGTCTGATTTGACTGAGATCCCACTTTTAAAGCAGTGGCAAATCACAGATTTGAACTTTCACATTTAGAAAGTTCATATTTAGTTCCAAAGTACTTTTCATCCATTAGCCCATTTAATCTCAAGTAACCTAGGAATTTGACATGCTAACTCTATTTTAAAGAGGACCAAACAGAGGCACGAGGACTCACCAGAGACCAGTATTTGACCCAGTCCAGACCCATAGTTTTGCTGCTATGCTAAGCTACAATATCCTGTAAAAGCTACTTCACTTCTTTGAGGCTCAGTTTCCTCTTTGGAAACTGAGGATAATCTCAGTGAGTAATTAAAATCATTTTTTAAAAGAATTAAGTGAAATAATCTTTGCAAAGGCTAATTCTTAATACTTAGTAAGCACTAGGCATTATTCTTCTTCATATTGGAGCTAGACAAATTGTAGTTTATCGTGTGACTTTGGACAAGTCAAGTAACTACTCTGAGCCTCAGTTTCCTCATGCATAAAATGGGAATTACCTACCTTAGGGTTTGTGACGATTAAGTGAAAAGCTGTTAGAAAGGTATTTTTCACATAGAGAACACGTCTATAAATGGTAGTGACTTTGTTCCGGAGCAGCAATTTAGGAGAAGACTCGGAAGGCCACCAGTCACTCAGTCCTTAGCTGACAGTTGGTTCTAATGTGTTCACATCAGATCAGCGGGAGAAACAATCCTGAACATCCCATCCTAGTGTTATTTGGATTTGAATCACCTCTTCCTCTCAGGATAATTCCTCTCAGAATTATCAAAAAAAATTTTCCAACTTCAAAGCTGTATCATATGTCCTGTGGTCAGTTCCATTCTATCTGCCTGTTGAACCTCCCACCAGAGGCCACATGTACTTGAACAAAGTGGGGTTCATCAGCTCCTTTGCAACAAGGGTGACAGACAACACAGGAACACGCTCTACAGAGAACTGTGGGGCTTCTCTGCAAGAGGGTGTTAGCCAAGGGGGTTGTTAAGAACTTGAGCTTGTATTAGGTGACTTGGATGAGGTTTGAGGAAGTATAGCATGTGGAGCCAATTCTATGGTTGGGTATCTTTTTATCTAGGTGGTAGAAGGAAGAGAATGGGCTAAGCTTAAATTAGTAATTACGCAGCAGTCATGTTTGGTTATTTTTAAGGGTTGGACAGAATTCTTGTAACTGTGTGTACACTCAGAGCCATGCTCTGTGGTCGTTTCAGTGGCCCCAAAGTCCACCTGATCCTCTGCCAAGGTGCCCCCTGCAGCCTCCTATATAGCTCCCCTTCTTGTAGCACCTGAAGCCATACCTTATCCCAGAGCAACAGCCCCCACAGCCACTATGGTGCCCATCCCACTGCTGGCCCCTGGGCCAGCTTGCCTCAAGAGCTTAGCCAACAAGGAGGGGGTCATTGATGTTGGCCTGCTGCCAGTAGTCAGATCCTTGTAGCCTCATCCAGGGCCTCTGACTACTGGAGTCCACGAGGACAGAAAGCCCGTGGGAGCTGCTGCTGTTGAGCAAGGGTGGCCGAGGAAGAAATGAGGGGCGTCCAGACAGCTGTCTGCTGCTAGGCAGAGTGCCCCAGCCCTGAGGCAGCAGAGAATCTGGCAGCCATTACTTAGGTAAGCCTGGTGCTGGCTGTATCCGGTTTGGCACTTCATGGTATAGTCCCGGCATTGTCCGGGTGGAATATCTGCTTGGCTCTTCAGGAGGCCGGTCAAGGATTGCCCACCTGGCAGCTGAAGAAACCTCCAAAGGGGACTGCCTGGGCTGCACCTAGCTCTAAGTCTCTGCTGAGGCACATATCATGGTCGCCAAAGAGTGCCAGTGGGTAGAAGCAGGGGCGTCAGGATTGGGCCCTGGTGAGCAGGTTGAAGCTGCTGGGGCTACGGAGGCCTCCAAAGAGCAAGCCCAAAGTGGCAGGCGAGGGGGCCCGCGAGGGCACTCATCAGGAGGCAGCCAGGCGCACCACGCTGCGCTGCTCGCGGGCGGCGCACACAGTCTGGCAGCATGGGAAGAAGAGCCAGCGCTCCAGCGCTCATGACGCCGCTGCAGGACTCAAGGCGGGGCTTGCTCGAAGTTTTCAATTGCAGCGCAGCGCGTGGGCCCTGTAGTTGGCAGGCTCGGGATGCCGTAGGCCTGGCGGCGAGCCTCAGCGTCCGGCCGGAACTCAGCGTCGCGCTCCCGGAAGTCGCCCCCCAAGTTGAAGCTGGCATGGCTGCTGCCTTCTCAGGAGCCAGTGTCCACGTTGCCTGGGGGTTGAAGGCGGGCGCACAACGCGGATGTGCGTTGACCGCACAGTAGCGGCGGATGGAGCAGCGCACAGTGGCAGGCGTTGCCCGTGTAGCCGGGCCTGCCACTGTGGCTGTGCGTCTTGGAGCCCATCGTGTTCCGCCTGTAGTCCTGGAGGAGCTGGCTCGGTACCTGCCAGGCGGCCGCTCCCGGTGTTGACTGTGCAGAAGAACACGTCCGAGGCAGCTGCTGTGACGTCGCTCTTCTCTTGGGCCTGACTGTCCACCAGCTCCCGCCTCACCTGGTCCTCTTGCACCAAGCTGGCCCCAGCCTCCACGTGGGTGAGGACGTGCGTGCCGTACCTCAGCACCAGCATCTCTGCCAGGTACTCGGCTTCGTCGGTCTGGTTGTTCTCCAGGTGGTTGCTGTGGGTCGGCATGTGCTGCCGGAAGACAGGCTGGAAGTCGGGGGTCTTCCCAGAGTAGATGCTGTGGCGGACCTGCTCCCTGGCCGCGATGGTCTGGTACTCCAGGTTGTATGCCTGGACGTTCTGGCAGTCGGCAGAGAGCCATTGAGAAGGGAGAGGGAGGAGAGGTCCGTGCTGACAGAGGCCACCCAGAGGTCGGGGTGGTTGAGCCACTAGTCAGTGAGCTCCACAGGGGTCTCTATGAAGCTCTCCCAACAGGGCACCACGTGCACGTGGTCTGAGATAAAGTGGTCTGTGTCCTTCATGGTGAGGTATTGGAGAGTCGTCGAGCGCAGCCCCAGCTCCACCTTGCACAGGTTGTCCTAGCTGCCGGCAGCAGTGCCCCCAGCATCAGCACGTTCGGTGCCTGCCTGCAGCCTTGGAACTCGGGCATCCTGAGGTCCCCTATCCCTCTGCGCCCAGCCTAGAGCAGAACCAGCAGGTGCGCAAGGCACAGGGCCATGGTTGGAGGAGAGCTTCACTTTGGCAGCCAGTTGTCCCCATCTTCTCCATGGCTGGGGTGGCGGAGGGGAAGCCCGAGGCCTGGGACCTAAAGTATGTCCAGCAACCGGGTAGTGACTTGGCCCCGCCGAAGGGCCCCTCTCAATGAGCAGTCCCCTCCCAGGCTGCTCTTGAAGTCTTCAGAAAAAGAATAACAAGGATGTCATCCTTTGTCAGAAGCATCCAGAGGAGTGAAACTCGGACAGATTCCAGGCTTTGGGCTGGGCCAGGGAGGGAAGAACTAGGCTGGTCAAATGCATGCTGTCCCAGGGCCCTCCGACCTCAGCTCTATGAAGAAAACCAAATGTTCACATTTATTGAGCACCTAATATTTTAGTGTCTCACTTGATCCTTGTCACAGGCTGCCGATATGGTCCTGCTATTGCAATTTGCAAACGTAAGGCTCGGACTGGCCAAGGAACTGGCCCAGGAGCATAGCCAGGAACATACTTACTTTCCAGCCCTGTAGAGCTGGGTCCCTCTCTTCTGACCAGCCAGCCTGTGGGGCGAGGTGGCTGGGAGGTCAAACTCACTCCAGGCTGATTTCCTTGTGGGCCTTCAGCAGACATGCCACAAAGGACCCCCTTTCTGTGCTGGCGCAGGGTCAGGGCAGCTGTAAGAAGTGAGCTGTGGCTACACCAATGCTCCAGAGCCCTGCTGCATGGGCAAGGCAGAGTGTCTCAAGGGGGTCTGAGTAAACTCCACAAACACTCTGGGGCCCAAGGATTTTCCTTGTCCTATTCCTTTTACTTGCAGCGCTCTAGGGGTTTCCCCTTTCCCGGAGACTAGCAACTGCTCTAAATGAGCCTCTGGGCTAGGTGCTTTATAATCCCATTTTAACCTCTCACCATTCTCCTTTTACACATTAGGAAACAGACCTACAGAAGTCAGGTAAAGTGCCCAAGGTCACAGTTAGTACAACACAGAGCCAACATCTGAATCTCGTTTCATTTAATGCCAAAGCACAGTTTGCATTCACTGATCTGTGTTTGGTGTTTTTCCTTCCTATTCACTGTCGCTGTCTTGGTTTTTGTCCCTCTTGGGGCATTTGCAGTTAAAGAAGGCTCATGGAAAGGGCATGTGGGTGACTCCTGGGTAGAGCTGATTGCAGCAATGTGCTTGGAACAGAAGTCTTTTCTCCCACCATGTACCGGGAGAGTCAGCACCATCCAGAGGAATGGGTGCTGTGCCGACTTCTCAAGATCTGAATTGGAAGCTGGGCTCTGTCATTTCATCAGTTGAGCCCTCCTGCTTTCATGGCTTTCTTCCCTGAGTCTCACTCCACTCATCTGTTACATGATAAGAACAATACAAACCTCTTCAGGCTTGAGCAGTTAGATGTAAATTGTCCAGCCAAGTGCCTGGCACAAAATAGGGTGTTCTTTCAGAGAAGTGGGTTAGTTAGGTGACTTGTTCAAGGTCTGGATTTGTACCCAGGTTTATCTGAAACCAAAGCCCAGTTAGTGCTCTGTCAATCCAATGCTTCTTTCCAATCTCTACGTTTATATTCTCTTATTTAAAATGTGATGATTTATCAAAAGATAATCTGGGGTGGATTACTTCCTGGAGAGAAGGCTTTTCTTTGAGAAAACAACGCAATTTTTTCCCCCTCTTGTTCCTTCCTAGGACAGGGACAAGTGATGATGCCACTTCCCACATCCCACTGAGTTTGCTAACCTCGTAACCTAGGGACAAGCACTTCATGGCATTATATAATATGTATATATATATTTTTTCCATTTTTTTCCACTTTCTGCAGCTAATGTATTTTCCTCTTTTGATTTAATTTTTTTTTTTTTTTTTTTTTTTTACTTCATGGCATTTAAATCCAGAGGAGTCTGGGGATTCATCATGTTTGGTTATAGCTCTTTCTCAGGGCCTGAGGCAGGTTTCCTTTCTCAGGACCTGGGGGCATTTCATAGCTGTGAATACGAGAGAAAATAAACATGCTTTGGCTGAATGGTGGTGAAACATTTGCTGATGTGGATGAGATACGAGTGGGAGGAGGGCAAGGAAAATTCTGTGAGGATATTTTGTGACCAGCCCTGGGCAGCACTTGCTGAGCCTGGTGATTAGGAGGGGTCAGTTGGTGCCCAGCACTCACATCCCCCAATTGTTCAGAGGCAGTGTAAGGACCATGCAGGCAGGACAGACTTTAGAGTCAGATGCCAAGGCCCTGTGTGACCTCAGATAAGAAGTGTGACTTCCTATAAAACAGGAACAAACAGGATTTTTTAGTTATTAACTTAAAAATATTATAATACATTCTTGTTATGGAAAATTAAAAGAGTAAAGAGGTTATATAAAATAAAAGACTTCTCACCCAGTTGTGCTTCCCAGAGATGACCACTGTAAACAGGTAGGTGTTTATCCTTCCAGTTATGTTTCCATGTATGAATGCATCTACCCAGACACAATGACATATACTGTTTTCTTTTACAAAAATGGTTACCAGGCCACGCATACTTTTACCCATGAAGAAGCTGATTTCCAAAGAAAGGAAGTTATATGTGCAAGGCCACGCAAAGATAGATTGGAACGAGGATGGACCTGGACCTGAATCTCTTGAAAGGAGTCCCAAGTTTAGTCTACCACCCACCCTACCTCCCTCTCTTGGGCTGTGTGCATTCTAATTGAGCATCCCAGGGGACACAAATGCAGATGGTTATTCTGGCAGATAGGCAAGGTCAAAATATTTAAAACCCTGCAAATTGCAGAACCAGCCAATCAGAACTAACACTGGCTGTAAATGACCTTCCTGAGGTTACTGGCTAAATATTGTCCCTGCAAGTAGGGATGTCATTTCATACCATACCTGTCTTTCAGTGCATGGTTAGGAAGGAATCCATGAATGAATGAATGAGGATGCAAAGCGACCTTAAATAATACCACAGAGGAAGAAAGAAACTTGCTTCAATAGAAGCACAGTGCTATTAACTGGAGCATTCTCTTTCTATGCATTTTTAAAATTTGGACCCAGTAAAAGGGGAAGAGGCAATAATGGAAAAGGAAAAAAGTGGAACGAGCGAGTTTGTTGCAGTTCAGCAGAACTAGATTTGATATATAGTTCTGGACTTAGTGGTTCTGTGACCTTGGACAAGTGACTTAATCTCCTTTGCCTTTTATTTTGTAAACATCTGTGAATGTGAGGAGAAGAGGAACAAAGAATAATTTAACTAAGATTATACCAATTAAGAATCAGATAGGCTGAGGGGTCGGAGGGACTTTTAGTCTGGTGGGCTTATAATTCAATGTCAAGGGTAGCCCAGGGATCCTGAATCCCTCATGGGGTCTGGAGGCCTTTCTCCTCATCAGTTCATCCCGAGGGGGATTCTGAGTTGAACCTCTAAATAACCCCTGTTCCCTCTCTGTGCATCCCCACCCCACCATACACATCAAAGGATCACCTGACCAATGAACTTGTAGGCTTAAAGAAACTACCAGGTCCTCTCTCCCTCTTCCCAAGTGACCTGGCAATCCCTGCTTCCTGCAGTCTCCCCGCCTTTCTTATGATACCCTTTTTTAAAAAATGATTTCTCAGGGGTCTGCCCCACCTGATAATGGATATATGTATTCTCAGTATGTTAGCTTTGAGAAGACCCAGAACCATCAGAGAGATGAAGAAAGCTGGAAGAGAGAGACAGATACAGAAAAAAACCCTGACCAGCATCATGGAGTTAACCTGTGTCCTCAGAATTCATAATTCATAGCATCATTATATCTTCTCTGGATGATATTATAACTTCCCCACAAGTGTCCCCACCTCCTAAGGGACAGCTGGGACAGCTAACCAACCACTTATACAAAAATTTGCGGTGGCTCATTGTTTATGGCATTCATTCCCAATTAAGCCTCTTAAAAATAGAGGTTTCTTGGATTTCATTGAATCAGAACGTTAGAAGATAAATTCTAAGATCCAAACTACCTACACCCTGTGGAGCTTACTGTCCACCTTAACATGACATTACTATTCCATTTTCTTCATTAGCATAATTTCACTATTCCAGGACACTCTTGCCCAAACAAATGGCTTGACTATTCATTACAGGAATTTTCCAAAATATCCATCAACTCTTCAATGAAAAGCATCAACAGTGTGTGCCCTCAGATTATGGGATCCCTTGCCTTACCTTGCTTTTCCCACCATCCTTAGACTATTGTGTTGTGATATTTACCCAATTCAATTCAAGACCTTCCTCCTCTCTCTAGTGAGGGAACTAACTGCCTTAAACCAGCTGTGCAGTTCTCCATAAATTCTAAACTTGCCTTCTGAGACACTGCTAAATCTCTCTGAGATGATGTTCAGTTTATATTGGTGATATGTGGAGAAACAGCGTTTGACAGTCCCTAAAAGATTCTGTAACATGGTTAGATTTGAGAACTACTGGTCAAAATTA
This sequence comes from Lepilemur ruficaudatus, assembly GCA_963574885.1. Taxonomy (NCBI): domain Eukaryota; kingdom Metazoa; phylum Chordata; class Mammalia; order Primates; family Lepilemuridae; genus Lepilemur; species Lepilemur ruficaudatus. Next base: position 73,640 of record CAUYRT010053352.1, read on the forward strand.
AGTCCAAAAATGCTGTGCCTAACATTCAGGGTCCCTAGCAAGTATTAAAGAAGTTAAAATTAATCTTAGATCACCAAAAAAATAATAGAAAAAAATAAAGAAAAAAAAACAAACAAAAAACTCTACACTTTAACTCCACCCCCCAATTTTACTTTATGTTGTCTCAGTTTACTTATTTTTACGTTTTCTCTTAAGAGATTGATGTAAGTATTATCATTTTTGGCAGAAGTCTTTTAGACTTCATATCAGAGTTACGAGTGGCTTGCAAACCACAATTACATCTTTAGAGTATCTGGGTTTATCTTAATTTTACCAGTGAGTTTTATACCTCCAAATGTTTTCTTTTTGCACATTAGTGTTTTTTTTCCTTTCCAATTAGATAACTCCTGTTAACATTTCTTGTAAGATGGATCTGGTGGTGGTGAATTCGCTCAGATTTTGTTAGTCTGGGAAAGACTTTATCTCTTTTTCGTATTTGAAGGATAGCTTTGCTGGACACTGTATTCTTGGATGATGGTTCTTTTTTAGCACTTCACAAATGTTGTTCCTTTCACTGCTGGCATGGTTTCCATTAAGAAATCTGTTGACAGATTATTGATTTTCTGTGTTATCTTGGAGATTACTGGGTTTCCTTAAGACTGCTATTTTGAATTCTTGGTCAGAGTGTTCACATTTCACCATCTTGTTAGTGTTAGTCACTTGCTTTGTTTATCTGGGGAGGTTTTGGTTCCCTTTTTGTTGTTTCTTACGGATGTACATCTATGTCTTTGCATTGAAGGATTAATTATTTATTTTGGCCTTTTCTATCTGACTTGTTTTGGCTTTTATTGGACATGTTTGCTTACAGATCTTTGTAATTTACCTATTATTTTCTTTCTTTCTTTTTATCCCCTCTAGATTGTTGCCTCCTTTTTGGCATTAGATGGGGCCTGAAGGCAAGGGTTGCCTCAGTTCCAGTAAATCAAGTGCCTCCTGTCTGGAATGCGGTTGGTTGCAAAGGGGATATCTAGGTAGTATGGGAAGTCTGTGTAGGGGTTTGTGCTCAGGGGGACCTATGGAACAAACCTACTATAGCATAGTACTGCTGAGCAGCCACTCTGATTTTGTGTCCTCTTTGGCTGAGTTACAGAGCAGAGTTTTCAGGGCTGGGCATGGGCATCCTGTCTCCCTTTGTCTCTGGCTGTCCTCAGGGATATTTCTCCCTTCAGGCACTCCTGATACTTCCCAGGGGTTGAGGCAGGGGCAGGTCTTCTGCCAGGGAACCCAAGATTGTGAGGTAACTGGTTGTCCAGCTCAATCTCACTTTTTTGGTTCAGGAATGGTTGTTCTGGGGAAAATTTTCCACACAGTTGGTGCTGGGCAGATTGGGAGGAGAGACATCATGGATATGGAAGTCCAATTCTCTTACTGTCTACTTGGAGTTTTTTCACTTTTTTGTGGCCTTGAAATCTTCCCCCTTCTCATATTTGAGCTCTAGGATATTGTTGGTGAGAATCTCAGTGCTGTATATTTGATTTTGGTTTTCCGTTGGGGAGAGTGAAGCCAGCCTGTTTTGATGCTGCCATTTTGGAATTAGAAGTCACAAAACCTACACTTAAAACTAGTCCATTTTCTTATATTTTATTGTTTTCTTTTTTTTGCTTTTATTCATGCTTTATACCCTGCTCATCCTTCTCCTATAGCTCAGCATCTTTTTATTACCTGTATTGTAACTACTCTCCGAAGATAGTCCCCAATTAACCAGGATTTGCACTGGGCCTGTGACTCACTTTAACTGGTTCAACATGGCAGACATGAGCTGTTTCTACATCTAGATGGCCTGGGAGCTTGCGCTTCTGGGAACCTGAGCCAATCGGCTACTCTGCTGGAGAGGCCACATGGAGAGGGAGAGATCATAAAACTATTGAAGAGAAAGAGGAGCACAGCTCTGCCACTGTCCTGGCTTACTGCAGCCTGCATGCTGTCCTTGCATAGGTGCGAGGTATGAAAATGAGCCATTTTGGACATTCAAGCCCCACTGAGCTTCTAGCCAACACACCGTGAAGCACAAGGGGTGTCCTGCTGAGCCCCATCAAACCGCAGAACAGTGAGGGTGAAAGGATTGTTGTTTCACCACGTTTTGTGGTGCTTTCTTATGCAGCAATAGATAACCAGACACCCAATTGAAGGCCCATTTCAGAAGCTACTCCTTTAGGAAGCTTGTTGCACTATCCCACTACCTTCCCATTCCACAGCTAGAAGTTCCCTATTGAAATCAAACAGAAGATATTCAACCCGTGAATGTAACTTGCCGTCTCATCCTGCCTCCCCCTGAGGTGTATTCCATGAATTCAGTATATTTTATGGCCAATGGGCCTTTTTGGGCGAGAGCAGCAATTTATGAAAAACTACTATTTTCGCTAAGAGTTAGAAAAATTTGTGATACACGGTTACTCTCAGTGGATCCAATGTGCTGCCCTCAGAGATAAAACTACTATCCAGGGAAGGGAGTCATAGCTTTAATCTTTAAAGTTGCCCACGTTAGAGTTTATCCAATGGAGACGGGGTTAACTGCTGTATTAAGGAAATACGGGGGTATAAACACAGGAGCAAGAATAAGGGGAAAAAGTGGAGGGGGGCATTCAACCTTCTCGGTTTATGGTGCAGCCTTTTGACTGAGTTATTACCCTTATAGCCATACTGTCTGTCAATAGTGCGGATAAAATAAAAGCCTGCCTTAGAGTGCGAGCAGTTGATTTTGCTTAGGAGGCTGGGAGCTGCTCACCGTGTCGGCATCACTGGCCAGCAGAGGGCAGTGCAGACAAAAGCATTGCCTGCCGCAGAAACGCCTTCAGAGTTTTAAGCGGATCACAGGGACATCATCACTTTGCCAGCTGTTTTGTGAGACCAGATGACTATTTCTGCCTTTGGCACAACATGCACAGGGCATAAGTCTCCTCTTTCTTGTATGGCGTGCCAGAAGTATTTATAAGTGGGGGCGTCAGTGTCTGCTTTCAACTCCTGCCTGCACCAGCTGCATATACCGTGCATATTTACTGTACAGCCTGGTGCTCCATATGTGGGGTAAGCTGAAAGTTGGAAAAGGAGCAGGAAAGCTTATTCATTGGGAAAGCTTATTGCCCACTTATTCATTGGGCAAAGTCCCTGTGAAGGGCAGTCTGGCTATCTGTGCACAAGAACCATGATTTTGTGCATGCTCCCTTCTTAACTCAGTGTCTCCATGTCTGGGAGTCCATTCAAAAGAAATGATTCCAAGGAAGAAGAAAATATTCACGTTCAAAGCATTTAGAGTGGCACAAGTTGTGGCGGAGTGCGCATGTCTTTCTGCAGCAGAGAAATACTGTGAGGAGTGTAGTTAGCTGGCAGCCTCCAGTGGCTGCCCATGCAGGATCTGCCACAGCGTTTGGCCGAGTCTGTACTCTCCTTAGGCTGCTTCTAGGGGATGGGAAGGGGTCTCTCTTAGAAAGTGAGCTTTCAGCTAAAACTTGAAGGGTAGATAGGACTTAGACAAAGAGTGATCAGCATAGTGTTCCAGCAGAGGAGTTATTCATAAGCCAGACTAAAGCTGAATTTCACTCCACCTTGGTTACCAAGTGTTGTGCTCCCAGCAGACCCATCAGTTTCCCACAAAGGAGCCCAAACATGCCCTCACTTTGAATCTGCAAATGTTGTTTCCAGTTGATGGTCCCTGGCAAGCCAAAAACCTTTTGTAAATCCCCTGGATTCTTACCCAGGTAAGTGCTGGTGTAGTGATCAAAGTAATCTGCCATCTCCTGGATGGGTTGAGAAAAAAAAAGGAAAAAGGTTGGATTTCAAACACTGAGAAGTCTATGCAAACCGAAAACCTGTTGCTCTTGGCTTTGACATAAATATCACAGGGGAATGAGCTCAGGTCCTAAAAGAGAACAATCACTCCTACCTGTTCTTGTGGCTGGATGATGGCTTTGTTAAAATTAGTCTGTCCCTTGGCACCTGGAGCTTCATCCTCTGGTTTACATGGAAGATTGTATAAAAACCTGTAGCAGCCCAAAGAATAGGGAGGGTCAGAACACTGGGAGAGGGCATCAGATCATTGTATGGTTGTGGATAAATCTTGAAATAAATTCATAGACTCTAAGGGCTGCCAGGGTTGGAGTCTGTGTACAGCATGTGGTGTCACCAAGTGGTGTCTGCTTGAACAGCTTAAGTTACAGGGAACTTGCTACCTTCAAAGGCGACCCAATCTGCCCTTCATCTGCTCTGACTAGTAGAAAGGTTTGCTTTCTGCTTAGCAGAAATTGGTCTCTGTGGTGATCTCATGTTCCATTCTCAGTTTTGGAGCCATAGTAAAATATTCTACCTTTTATTTTCACCTGACAAAGCTTCAAGTGGTTAAGGAATATTCAGCCAGTTAAGTAATAATAATTATTGCTACTATAATAATTATATTATGATTTAATCACCCCTATTATATGTCAACTACTATGCTAGACATTTAGGATATCATCCAATTTAATTTTTAAAACTACCTGTCGAGGCGGGTCCTATTATCCTCATTTTAGAGTTGATAAACTGAGGCTTAGAGACAGCAAGTGACTTGCTAGTAAGTCATGGAGTTTCATTAGATTTGTGCAACTTCAGACCTGGTACTCTTTCTACTCTCTCATGCTCCATGTGTCTAGGATGATTAGAGATGGGGAAAAGCAGTGTGGAGTGGAAAGATTAATGAAAGGAAACCACACATGTATTATTTGTTGAAGAGAATGTGATGTTTTAAAAAATGACTGTATTTATGGTTGTAGTTGAACTTAAATTCCTTTAGGTCCAAGAGGTGGAAGCCACTGGCTTTGGGGATGTGTCGGTGGAGGAAGTGGTGATGTTGCAGTGTAGAACCTGGGCTCCCAGCCATCCTGCAGATAGTACGATGGTTATAGGTGCAGCCCTGGAGTCAGCCTGCAGAGTTTGAATCCCGGTTTTGCCACTCACTTATTAGCTGTGAGCCCTTGGGCAGCTTACTTAACTTCCTTTTGCTTCAGTTTCCTGATCTGTAAAATGGGGAAACATAATAGTACTTCCTGCTATAAACATTAAATGAGATAATACATTTTTTGAAATCTGGCACCAAGTAAGCATACATTAAGGTGAGCTATTATTATCATCACCTCCCCAAGGTAGTGGCAGAGCCAGGTGGGATTGGGAACCCTAGGCCAAAGCTTCTTTGTTTCTCTTTTGGGTGAAGGTAAATAGATCTATTGCACAATGTATTATTTCAGCTGCTTTATTCTGACATTTAAAAAATTTTTAATTGTGATAAAATACACATAACATAAAATTTACCATTTTGACCAATTTTAAGTGTACAGTCCTATAGTGTTAAGTACATTGACGTTTTGTGCAGTCTCCTGAACACGTTATATCTTGTAAAACTGTATTTCTATACTTATTAAACAACACCTCTCCATTTTCCCCCCCTCTGGCCCCTGGCAACCACCATTCTATTAATACTTTGTCTCTATGAATTTGACTACTGTAGGCACCTCATATAACTGGAATCATACAATATTTGTCTTTTTGTGATTGGCTTCAGTTAGCATAATGTCCTCAAGGTTCATCCATGTTGTAGCATGTGTCAGAATTTTATTCCTTTTGCAGTTGAATAAAATTTTATTGAATGTGTATACCACATATTGTTTAGCCATTCATCCACCCATGGGCACTTGGGTTTCTTCCACCTTTTGTCTGTTATGAATAAAGCTGCCACGAACATGGGTGTACAAATACCTCTTTGAGACTCTGCTTTTAATTCTTTGTGGTATCTATCCAGAAATTAAATTCCTGGATCATAAGTTAGTTCTATTTTTAATTTTTTGAGGAACCTCCATACTGTTTTTCTTAGTGGCTGCATCATTTTACATTGCACCAGGGTTTCAATTTCTCTACATCCTTATCCATACTTGTTATTTTCTGTTTTTTTTTTTATAGTAGCCATTCTAATGGGTAGGAGATGGTTTCTTATTGTAGTTTTGGTTTGCATGTCTCTAATGATGAGTGATATTGAGCATCTTCCATGTGCTTATTGATCTTTTGTATATCTTTGGAGAAATTCCTATCAAGTCCTTTGTCCATTTTTTAAACAGTTTGCTAGTTTCTTTTGTTGTTCATTAGTAGAGCTTATTTATATATTCTGAATATTAACACATTATCAAATATGTGATTTGAAAATATTTTCTCCCAGTCTCTGGGTTGCCTTTTCACTCTGTTGATTGTATTTATTGATGCATAGAACTTTTAAATTTTGATGCAATAATTGATGTATTTTTTTGGTTACCTGTGGTTTTGCTATAATTTGCAAGAAATCATCACCAAATCCAATGTCATGAATCATGTCCAGTACTTTTATCATTAAGCGTGGAGATAGGTTTGGTTGGACAGTCGAAACAACTTAAACTTCAGAAGCCCTCGACAGGTTGCCAAATACTTTCACCCACATTGGATTATTTAAATTTACAAGCAATAGCCAGTTCATGGATGATGAAATAAAGATGCAAAGAACTTGAGTGAGTTACTTAAAAATGCTCAAGGGGAAAATATGGGGCAGAGTTGGTCTTTAGGATTATTAAGAATTGGCCTGAGGTCCAATATTCAAAGCTTTCTCAATATTACACAGGATTTTTGGAAGCCTCTTATATCTGCAAATTGATAATCAGACTAAAGGGATGAGAAATACAGGCCCCTACTGCATGCATACATTCATAGTAGCTTCATATTATAATCCAGGCAGACTCAAAAACTTTTTAACTCCTGGGTTAAAGTTTTTAACTCCAGGATGGGCAGCACCTGGGACCATAAACTACTATATCTCTTTCAAGTCCTTCAAACACGGACGCCCAGTGTGCTCCTTCCTCTTTCTGGGGCCCCTCTCTGTTAAGCATCTGGATGTGTTGCTGTCAGGTGCCTGGGACAGAACCTGCAGGTGTGAAGAACTGCAAACCAGGTGGTGCACATAAGCCTTCCTGTCCTTCAAAACAGCTCTGCAGGTACAGGAGGAAAGCAGGTGCCTCAGCAGCGTCATATCCCAGAGCACCTGTCTCTGACTTTGCCGGAGTACAGGAAACTGCCATGGCATGCTGAAAATGAGCTGGGTGAAAGAAAAGCCCTGCTGAAGTTACTTGCTCCAGGATAACCCTTCAGGCCTGTCTCTGCGGAGGTTAATTTCATGTGGTTCCCCATCAGGGTTAGACTTGGAGTATGTAACTCTACCCTGGGTTGCCCCTCCTACTTGATGGCATTGTGGTTTGTCATCTCTTGCCTGAAATCCAGCCATTGAACAAGCACCAGACAGCATGAGTTGTTAGCAAATGGCTTTTCCCCAATTGATCAAATATGCCATTTATTGATCACATGGTCAAATGCTCTCTCACAAAAATTCTAGTGAGAGAGTGCATTGGCGCCTTTTCTCACTATCTCCTGCTATGGCTAAGTTTTTTGCTTCCTGAGACTTTCTCTAAGTAATTAAAAGCTGGCTGTTAGTTGCCTACTGAGCCCCTCTAAAGCATAACTTTTAAACTCTTTTGTGCAGTGGGCCCCTTGGCAGTCTAGTGAGGCCTATGGACCCCTTCTCAGGATCGTAAGTTATACATTACTAAATTGATATAATAAAACACTGGGATTATGAAGGAAACAAAATTATATTGAAATACAGTTATCCAAATATTTTTAAGATGATTAATTCATTAAATAATAATATCTAGCTTAGTTATCTTCAGCAACTGTAATCAGATATGATATTGTCTCATTACTATTCACAACAAAATCAGAAGTAATGCAAATCTACTGTAGTTTGGTGCATTCATTGATAATTAAAGAAAATCCTAAATTATGTTTCAAAGTTAATAAAAGTAAAGATGTAATTTTTTTTCCTTCTCTTTAACTTCAGAGATTCTCTGAATTTAAATAACTCTCTAGGCAGTCTGTGGACACAGATCAAATATCCCTGATCTGAAAAGCTTCGTTTCTCTTCAGCAAAATTTCTCCCCATCAAAACATGACTTCTAATGCTGCCTCCCCCAGAGGCTGCATAATATAAATGTACACTCCTGACAATAACCTAGAGGAGCGCCCACTTCTCCATACCCTTCTCAGCAGCAGATACTGTGAAACGTATTTATGCTTTACCAATCTAAAAAAAGAGGAGGGAAAAAGGCAATCCTACTATCATTTTATTTTGCTTTTCCATAATTTTCATCCTGATTCTTTTGTTTCTAAAGACACAATATCATAGAAAATGTGTACTGCAATGTGCATATTTATAGGAAGTGTCCACATTCCACAGGAAACTATGAAGTGTAATGTGTGCAAAATATGTAATTTTTATACAAAAAATTAAAAAGAAGCTAAAAAAATCCTATTTTTTACCGTATTTTGACTCATTTTTTTTTATACAACTTTATTGAAGTATAATGTACACACCATGCAATTAATCCAGTTTAAGTGTACAATTAAATGATTATTAGTAAATTTACCAAGTTGTATAGGGATTCACGCAAATCAGTTTAAGAACATTTCCTTCCCCCTAATGAGACCCCTAATTCCCATCCCCAACTACAGGGACCCACTAATCTGCTCCCTGTTTCTATAGATTTGCCTTTTCTAGACATTTCATGTGAGTGGAATTACATAATATGGGAATTTTGTCTCTAATTTCTTTACTCAGCATTTTTTTGGTCACACTTTGTAACTTGCCTCTCCCTAGCATGGGTTAGTGGTATGCTTCTCCCCTCCACAGTGCTCACCACATCCCTCAGATGTGGGTCTGCCCCCCAACCCCCAAATCCCTGGTGGACATCACCACCATTTGAGCACCATACTGTTATTCAGTCAGTACCAATTTGATGGCAAGTACATGCGGAGTCGGTTCTTCCGGTCTTGTGTCACCTCACTTCTAATAAAGTGCTCAAGCTTAATCCAGGATAATATAAGCGGTGCTAGCTCACTGTCGTTTCTTAAAATTGAGCAATATTCCATTGTAAACATATACCAAATTTTAATAATCCACTCATGAATTGACAGGCACGTGGGTTGTTTCCACGACCTAGCAATAGTGAATTGTGCTGCCATAAACATTCATTTCTTAACTTACCAAATATCTATCTTTATTGAGTGCTTACCA
>CAUYRT010053353.1:0-95832 GCA_963574885.1 Lepilemur ruficaudatus
TTTTTTTTTTCAGTCTTAGTAGAGTCCCCTTCCAATGTGGAGTGCAATTTAGCTTTTGGCTGTCAGACTGTGAAAAACGGAGACAATCATTTCACTTTTGCTTCTAAAACTATTCCTCTCAGGAAGAAAGGCACTAGCTGCTACAACTACAGATCAGACATCTGAAGACATATGTTTGCCTGGGAGTATGATTTGTACTAGTTATAGCAATATTACTGAAAAGTGCTGTTGTTAGTAGCAGTGGAATATGCTTTACTTCATTGGAGGTGATGGAGAAAGTCACAGTTAAACATACTTTAATGCTTTTAGAAACACTAACATGCATTATTTTGCATTCTTTGAAATAAGGATCTTTTGTGTTAATAGTCAAACTGATGAAAGCACTTCATGAAGAGTTCCATAATCTACAGATTAACAACCTGTGCCAACTTCTATCAGCACCCACTGATGAGGAATTCCTACTAGCTTCATCAACATTCCTTAGCAACGAAAAACAAATGCTCAAAACAAATGGGAACAAGCTCCCTGTATAAGAAGATCTATAGATATATGGATACAAAAAAATGGCAGCATTGAGTTTTTTAGTCTGATCTATTTTTATTCTTTTTTTTTATTTAATAAAGATATTTTTGGAGAAACTATGTTCATCATAATGCTAGAAGATTTCCTTTGGAAGAAACCACTCACTTCGTCATTTTTAAAAAAATTTATTGGGAATGCTGAACATGTTTAAATGTTAGTTATTTTGTTTTGCTTGCCTCTGGCTTGGGGTAATAACTAAAATGGTAGATTTTGAGGAATGAATTCCCCTCCCTGATACTCTGTTTTCCTCCAAGATGACACTTGTCTTTGACAATTTCCACCATGTGTGGGTCGGCCTATCTCTTCAGCTGTGCCATTGTCAGCACTTCCTCTCACTTTCATCCGAATCACATTTAACATCTGCCCTTTGATGATCGGATGTGGCTATTAGCCTCTTATGGGTGCCTACTTCACCAGCCTCCCTGGCACTAAGCTCACATTGCGACTGGCATTAATATTGATAGTATTAGTGCTTCCAACCTCTGTCTCCCCTCACAGCAATCTGTCCTCATTTCTATCCCCTTTTCTTGTAGCAACGATTGCCACCATGACTGCTTATCAGCCCTCCTCGGTCATTAAGCTACAATTGTGCAGCCATGCACCTGCAGCTAAGTCTGTCTCTATTACCTAAAGGCTTTACACAAGCTAGGATCCAATCACTTAGCTGGTGGAAGTCCTGCCTACTATTAATGATTCCAGGTTTCAGTGTGGAATTAACTGTAGCAATGGACAGCAGATAGCAAATGTGAATACATTAGAAGAAGGGTCATATTCCATAATTATTAAGACCATAAAGACAGACAGATGTGGTTCTCATTCCAGGATTGGCTACAAAGCCTTGTAAACTCACACACCTCTATATATTTCAGTTTTTTCATCATTATAAGAGGAATAAGATAATCTACTTCACAGGTTTTGCTGTTCAAATTAAAACAGGCAAAGCCTACAGAATTAAATGTGGGTCACACAGTTGCCTGGTAGTTCTGGACCAATAAATACGAGCTTTGCTTTTTCATAGTAATAGATTTTGACCAAAATGATATTCTATCCTTTGACTGAGAAGAATATGTTTTATAAATATTTGTATTATTGATCTGTATCTTTCACATTATATCCATTAGACATTCATTTTATTGTTTGTAAATTATTCAATATATTAAATTTATTAAGCATGCCTATAAAGCTGAATTATATTTGATAGAAAAATTCTACCCCTACTGACATTTTATATTTGCTTCAATTCAGGCCCTTGTCATTTACTGCAAGAATTAATATAATATCTGTCATGCCCCCACACCCTGTATCTACTCTTAATATTGTTACCAGAGTGAGTCACAAATCAGAACTCATCAGTGTCCTACATTAAAGCCTTTCTTTGTTAGCTCCTTATAGCTAACAAAAAATCCAATCTCTTCAATGTGGTACATAATGTGTTCCATGAAGGGCCTTCAACTATCTTCTTTCCCTCACATCCATGCTCAAACCAAGTAGAAGTATTTGAAGTACCCAGAGTACACCAGGTTCTCTCTCAGCCCTGTGCTTTTGAAGTTATGGCTTTCTGTAACACCATAGAAGTAATTACTACTCAGGCAGTTTAGATATTAATTGCCCTGGGAATTTTTTCTCTGAACCTACCACACCCCATTCCCACTACCCTCCTGAGCACTCTAACCAATTACTACATTGGACAATATATTGTCTGACTCCTCTAAAGACTGCCTTTGAGGTCTGTGATTTCGAATTATTTCTCCCTATAGTCCTAGAAATTAACTTCATAGCTAGCATTTAGTATTATTTATTAATAATTTTTAAATTAATAAAATGGAACTTTTTAAAAGTTACTTTATTTTATACAATTATTGTTATAGTGAAGTTCTAGGCCTTAAGCCTAAGAAAAATCAACTGATGTGAATAAAAAAGGAAAGAAAAAAGAACTCGACTGTTACTGACTTCAATTTTACAGACGGGATGATTTATCTACAGTAAAGTTTGAAAACTCCTTTAAGCTTTGAGTTGCTGATTTTGCTATTTTATTAAAGACTTTTCAGTTTGTACTTTATTAGCAAGTTTTACAAATATGTCCCACTCATTAAACTAATATTGACATCTAAAAATTAAGATATTAGTATTTTAACTCCTCAAAGATGAACATGAATAGTATTACTCAAATAATAATAGATGGCATAAATTTCAATGTATTCTGCCTGAAGCAGATGTTGAAATATCTACTTTTTGCAGCCAAGAAACTGTTTTTATCTATTGCTGAAAATGTTTTTGCTAGTAGCAATTTATATCACATTATTTTAGGGAAGTCATTAAGGAAAAAAAAAAGAAATAGTGTGTCATAACAATCTACAATAACTTTTTAATGTGTCAATAAAGGTAAACTTCAATGTTTGCCACTATGAATGCATGAAAAAATATCTTTAATATGAAGTATGTTTGGTTTTTTTCATGTATTGTAACACTTATCATCTTAAATTAGACACTGTCAATTTTTGACTGACTTGACTACTGACTTATTTGTTCTCTTTTAATAGGCAATGCTGATAAATACACATCATATCAATCAAGATGCCAATATCTTGATATTTTGGGGATAATCATTACTTATTTAGAAAGTGGCTGAGCTCTATGTTAAATATAAAGCTCTTTTTAGCAAGTTATAATTAGAATAGAGGAAGAATGAACAAGTAGAGTATGGGTTAGCACTTTCACTAACAGATTATAAAATAACTTCTGAGCTGGGTAAACCCCAGATACAAAGTTTCTTTTTTGGAGCAACCAATGTTTTTACTTAGATTTTACAAATTTCCTCCCTGATGAAGCACATGTCTCAGAAGGTATACATTGTAGTCATCTTTTTAAATTATTTATTTTAATTGACAAATAAAAATTGTACATATTTGTGGTATACAACATGATGATTTTAAATATGCATACATTGTGGAATGTGCGTGTAGACAAATCATGGTAATTAAAGTATGTATTAATTCACATACTTACACGTTTTTTGTGTTAAGAAAAAATATATTCTTAGCATTTTCAAATGTACAATACATTGCTATTAACTAAGGACATTATCCTGTGCAACAGATTTTTTGAACTCCTTTTTCTTGTCTAACTGAAATTTTGTATCCTTGGCCAACATCTCTCCAGTCCTCTCTTCCAGCCCCCTGCCTTTGGTAACCACCACTGTATTTAGCTTAGTTAGTAACATACGCAAGGCAATATATAATTTAATTTACAATGTAGGAAACGTTTACTAACACTTCACACATTTACATGTCCAGGCACTAGGACCTAAATGAGATCAACACCAAGCTCTTATTTCCAATTTCAGATTCTGTAGGAGGTGCTTGAATGTGTTGCACAGGTATCATCCATGGGCCGGATCACCAGTGTCTTAATACCCTGTTTCTGTATTTTTTCTGCTACTCCAGATGCAAGTGCATGGTTTTTTTTTTGTTTTGTTTTGTTTTTTTTTTTAATTTTACTCTATCCTAGATGATTTGGGATCCTTCTCTTGGTCTACTTATAATGAATTTGAGAGATATTTTATTATTTTATTTTATTCATTCTTTGTTCAGCTTCTTTCAGAGTAGTTAATCTTTACATTGATTTTTTAAATTTTCATCACTATAATTTTTATTTCTAAAAGTTCTACTTTTGGAATCACTAGTTTTAATTTTATCTTAGATATTTGGGCCATATAAGTAATGTGAATTCTGCCTTCAAAATCCTTACAAAGGTACGATTATAGTTAAGAATTTTCAGCAAAGACATCCTCCTCTCTGACACAGAACAGAGGTATGAACATTTTCTGCAGGCTTTCTGGCATGGTGGGGCATGAAGTTTTCACCTAGGCCCAATTTTTAAACAGGATGTCTGTCCAAACTTCCTGCCTTATAAGGGCCCTTAGCTACTTCTGTGTACACAGTTCATGAGACCCACTCCATTGACCACCAGGAACTGGCAGTGCTTCTCCAGACAGCAACTCACGTTAGTTCCCTTTGATCTACCTGGTTTCATGTTCTCTAGTCACCTTAGTAGCTTGGCTTTCCCAGCTCAGTCATGCTCATGATTTTAGGTATTTTGTGTAGGGTATAGAATAACAGTTAAGTTTTTTCCATGCTGCCCATTTTATGGTATCACGGAAAGTGTTCTTTACCAATTGATACAGTAATCTGCTTTAATTCAGGGAATTAAACATCTAAAGTGCAAAGATGATCACCATAGTCCTATTTGTAAGAGAGAAAATGTGAAAAAAATTAGAGAGATGAGTAAATGATGGCTCAGACAAATAATGGAATTTCAATCTGCTTTTCAAAACAATGTTTAAGAATTTTTATCTATAGAGGTAAACATTACCTTATAAAAAAGGCAAAAAAAGTTATAAATTTATATATTTTTATCCTAATTTAGAACACTTACACACACAGGCAGACACACACACAAGGAAGCACATTAAGATGTGAATAGCAATTTTGTCTGGATGATGAGAATATGACTGTTTTGATCCTGTCTGACTCTTTCAATTTGTGTGAAATTATAAAGCTTATTAATTTATTTCAGGCTAAGGATTTTGCTAGCAAACTGAAGATAATCATACTAACATTGGAGATCTTATTTCTGGGTATAAACTAACATCACATATATAAATATTTCAGTAAAAGTTCAGTAAAATTATAACGATCATTTTTATATAATCCCGCATTTTTTAAATTCCTAAAGAGAATTTAAAGGTGCTAATTACATTTACAATAACAAACAATAATATTGCCAGGTTTAGTCTGAAATGTCGGTTCTTAGTGCACTCATAGCAGAAGAATGACCAGATGTGTCAAAGTAAGGCAAGCATGAGGTGAAGTTTATTGAGGGGGAGCAAGATAGGCTTATAGAGCAAGATCAAGACATAGGTTTATAAAGCAAGATACATACACCACAGATGATGACAGGACTCCTTGTCACAGCAGAAAAAAAGAGAGCTTGGCTATGGTCTGTGTCTTGTTTTATGGTGTCTGGATAGGGAACTCCCCGTGGTCCAAATGTCACCATGGAACCACTTTGATTGGAAAATTGGGAGTTGCATGACCTGAGTCTTACTGTGCATGTGGGTTCTAGGTCACTTTCTGGACTTTATGGTACCTATGCTGCTTGGCCAGTGGGCTACAGAGTCCTCTGCATTCTTTTGTAGCCGGTGTGCTAAGTTATGATTGGCAGATTTATGGGGTGTTCCCTCCTCCCCCAGGTATGGCAGTCCCTCACGAGAGGATTCAGTTGAAGCAAGACCAAGATGGGGGGCTGGGGCACACCCTTGTCCTTCTTCCCAGGTGGGGCAATGGCACCAAGGCAACAGCACCCACTTTCATCCCTAGGAGACCCAGAATCCCTTCCTATCTACCTAACAATATTACTATTATTAAGAAGAAAAAACAAAGAAAAAATCCCTTTTAATGTACTAAAATAACATCAATGTATAAAATTAATCTTTGTCATCAAAAAGCTTTTCCATTTCAGTCCTATTACCTGAGTTAATGTGAAAAAACCTGCTTGCATGTGATCCTTAAAGAAGATTCATGTTAGTGTGACACAAGGGCATATCAGTATTTAGATTCCATTTTGAATGCAGATTCTAGTCTTGTATTTTGAATGCTATTTATTACATCTGAAAGTGTGTTTTGCCCTTGTGATCTCTGGAAACTAATGATCACAGAGGAAACAACTGAACAGCAAATTGCTATGGATTATTTTTTTGATTTGTATGGACTTAAATAACAGAGGTCATCAGATTCTTTTGTTTCTTCAATTATTATCTACCTCATTTTTATCAGCTATGCTCAAGCTTCATTGACAATTTCAGCTTCAATATAGAGCATATATATTAAAAATAACATAAGGAATCCAACTAATTTACTTTCAAGGCACTCTCTTTATGAGCTAATACTGCTGATGCCCTGTTTTCTTTTTACCCTTTTTGCGTAACACATGATGCCAGTCTATTTTTCACTTTGATTTTTATCTCTGAAAAGATCAGCAGAATGTTGTGAGCTAGAGGTTAGACTTTTATACTGATTCTTCCCAAAACTACAAACACACACTGCCAATGTACCCTAAAGTGTACAGTTCAGCATAGCTCCTAATACAATAAAATACAGAAATTTTGGCTGTTTCTAAAACCCAACACTATGAATTGCATACTTTTAACTTTATCCAACAACTATACTACAATTGAAAATGAGCTTTTTTAGGAAGTGAAAGGATAACCAAGTTTCTCACTGAAATAACTCAAAGGAATCATCAGATAGAGAAAATAACACCTGTATCATTTAAAGGCTAGCTGGGGAGATATAGCTTATTTGAGAGCAAAAATATGTTTACAAATTTCCCACATCTTTTTCCCCTTTATGGCATTTTAAAGGCTCACTTATGAGAAAGTTTGATTTCATAGAGCAGAGACAGTAGAGCAGACACAGTTTGCATTCACTGAAGTTGCTGCCTCTCACCTGGAGAGAGAGAGAGACAGAGAGAGACAGACAGACAGAAAGAGAGAGACAGAGAGAGAGAGGGGCAGGGAGACAGAGACAGAGAGTGAGACAGAGAGAGAGAGAGAGAGAGAGAGACAGAGAGACAGAGAGACAGAGAGACAGAGAGAGACAGAGAGAGAGAGGGAGGGAGGGAGAGAGAGGGAGAAGAAAGATGGTAAATTCAATTTCTCATGTTCAGGAACTTTATTAGATTAATTCAACCCAGTCTAGAAAAGTGGATCAGTGGCTACGCATAACCAGTTAACCCACTTCATCTCCACACAGGAGGGGCACCAGCAATTCTAGCATTGCATACCACATCAATACAGAAAGGGCTTCTAGGAAGGAACCATGTTGAGCAATGACAATTTGTGTGTTCTTATTTTCCTGATTCCATATCTCCAATAAGCATTCTAGAAGAAATTTCAAAGTGAAATCAGAGAACCCAGATATAAAACCATCCTTATATTTCCATCCGATATTTGACAAGGCAGACAAAAACATATACTGGAGGAAAGAATCCTTATTCAATAAATGGTGCTGGGAAAATCGAAGAGCCACATGTGGAGGACTGAAACAGGATCTGCATCTCTCACCGCTCACAAAAATGAACTCACAATGGATAAGAGACTTAAACCTAAGGCATGAAACCATAAGAATTCTAAAAGACTATATTGGAAAAACTCTTATAGACATCAGCCTAGGCAAAGACTTTATGAAGAACACTCCAAAAGCAATAACAGCAATAACAAAAATAAATAAATGGGACCTGATCAAATTAAAAATCTTCTGCAGTACCTAGGAAACAATCATGAGAGTAAACAGACAATCTACAGGATGGGAGAAAATATTTGCATGTTATACATCTGATAATGGGCTGACAACTAGAATCGATAAAGAACTCAAGCAAATTAGCAAGAAAAAAAAATCAAACAGCCCCATTAAAAAATGGGGAAAAGGACATAAATAGAAACTTTTCAAAAGAAGATAGACTAATGGCTAACAAACATATGAAAAAATGCTCAATATAGCTAATTATCAGGGAAATGTAAATCAAAACTACAATGAGATATCACTTAACTCCAGTGAGAAAAGCTTTTATCAAAAAGTCCCAAAATAACAAATGTGGGCATGGAAGTGGAGAGATAGGAACACTCATTCACTGCTGGTGTGATGGCAAACTAGTACAACCTTTATGGAAAGTAGTATAGAGATACCTCAATGAACTAAAAGTAGGACTATCATTTGATCCAGCGATCTCACTACTGGGCATCTACCCAAAGGAG
This sequence comes from Lepilemur ruficaudatus, assembly GCA_963574885.1. Classification (NCBI taxonomy): domain Eukaryota; kingdom Metazoa; phylum Chordata; class Mammalia; order Primates; family Lepilemuridae; genus Lepilemur; species Lepilemur ruficaudatus. The sequence continues at coordinate 8,396 of CAUYRT010053353.1, forward strand.
AAAAAGACATTCTATAAAAATGACATCTGCACTCAAATATATATAGCAGCACAGTTCACAATTGCAAATATGCGGAAACAACCCAAGTGCCCATTTATTACTCCATGAGTGGAGTAATAAAATGTGGTATGTGTATACCATGGAGTACTACTCAGCTATAAGAGAATAGTGAACTAATACCTCTTGTATTAACCTGGATGGAACTGGAGATCATTCTTCTAAGTGAGGTATCTCAAGAATGGAAAAACAAACACCACATATACTCACCATTAAATTGAAACTAATCGATCAATGATTATGTGCACATATGGAAATAACATTCACAGGAAATTAAGCAGGTAGGAGGGGGAGGAGGGGATGGGTAAATTCACACTAAACGGACACAATGCACATTATCTGGGAGATAGGCACACTTACAACTTTGACTCAAATGGTACAAAAGCAATGTATGTAACCAAAATGTCTGTACCCCATGATATTCTGGAAAAAAAATAAAAAATAAAAAAAAGGCCAATCATTTTCTAGCTCAGAAAGGGTAAACATTTTCTACTAATCTATTCTTAAGATATATTCATAGATTTGTACAAGTTCTTAGGATATAGTCTAGCAATAATAATAATATTAATAATAAATGTTGGGCAAATAAATGAATGTCTAAGAAAGCTTATCTCTTTTCCTGTATACATTTATACTGAATTTTGTGTGGAATATAATGGAGACAAAAGGTCATAGGATTTTCTTTCATGTATTGTTGGACAAATGGACTTCTATATAGCATACAACTTTACTGTATGTATGTATTTGATTTTTGATCCTGTGAAATATATGTGATTAACGAATTAGCTTGACATAGTCACCTGCAGAACCAACTTTAAGAAGTATGAAAACATGTATACAAGAGAGTCCAGTAGAAAGAGTACAGAAGAGAAACTTGGTTTGAAACTCACCTCTGTCAACATCTGCTTTTTGTAGCATTTGAAAACATGCCTTTATGTATTTGTGACTTAAACCTGGTCTGTAAAATTATTGCCAGAAAGGCCATTTGTTCATTTTGCCTGCTTAGGCCAGTTTCCACAAATATACTCATAATTTTTCTTCAAAAACTTTCTACTCACACTCTCACTCCCAAAACTGTGCGGAGTTTTGGTGGGACAGTTTCAAGTTGCAATCTTACAGTACTATAAGTGCACTAGAGTTTATTAGAAGATGTAGATACATATTCCCTTTCATTTTATTAATCTCAATAATACCACTATGTTTGGAGTTTCAAGCAACAGAGACTGATTCTAGCCAATGTAAAGAAAAAAAAAAAGAGGAATTGTTTAGCAGTATTAAAATTTTTTACAGAGCACTTTACAGTCTGAGACAAACAAACAAAAAGAGCAACAAGAGACGGTAGAAATTGCTGGGTTCAGAGTAACTTCAAAAAATCTAACTATCAGAAAATTTTTAAAAAGTCCATTCAAGGAAAGTTTAGGACAAAAAACAAAAAAACAAACAAATAATAATAATAAAGCTCTCTTTTTATACTGAGAAACTACACTAATAATCCAAAATCAAGGAAGAAAACTAATTTGTAAATCTTCATGAAATTTTTATATGGACTATGCTAGTCAAAAAAGTGGAAGTACCTATATTGATTTTGAATAGAGCAGACTTCAAAGTCAGGAAAGTTATCAGGGATAAAGAGGTGTATTACATAATGACAAAAGGGTAAATTCTCCAAGAAGACATAACTATCCTTAACCTCATGCACCTAAGAACAGAGGGTCAAAGTATGTGACCCCCAAAACTGACACCAAGAAGAAATACATGAAGTCACCATTACAGTTAGAGATTTCAACATCCCTCTATCAAAAATGAACAGATCAAGTGGTACAAAATCAGTAAGAACATAGCTGAACTCAGTAAAACCATTAATTACCTGAATACAATGGAAATCCATATACTATTTAATTCAACAACATAAAAATACACATTCTTTTCAAGCTCCCATGGAACATTCACTAAGACAGACCATATTTTGAGCCATAAAACAAACGTTAGCTAATTCAAAAGAATAGAAATCATACAGTTTCTGCTCCCACACTATAATGGAATTAAAATAGCCATTGATAATGAAAGATAGCTGGAAATTCCTAAATACCTGAATAGTAAAAACACATTCCTAAATAACATATAAGTCAAGGAAGAAATTTCAAGAAAAAATTTAAAAGTATTTTGAGATAAATAAATATAAAATCACAATTTATCAAAATTTGTGGAATACAGTGAAAGCAGTTCTTACAGGGAAACTTATAGCATTGAATGCATGTATTAGACAAACATAAACCACTAAGATCAATTGCCAAAGCTTCCACCTTAGGAAACCAGAAATAGAAAATCAAATTAAAACAACAATGAGATACTGCTAGACACCTATTAGAATGGCCAAAATTCAGAACACTAACAATGCCAAATGCTAGTAAGGATATGGAACAATAGGAACTCTCATGCATTGCTGATGGGATTCCAAAATGGTACAGCCACTTTGGAAGTCATTTTGGTAGCTTCTCACAAAATAAATATATTCTTGGCCAGGCACAGTGTCTCAAACCTATACTCCTAGCACTTTGGGAGGCTGAGGCAGGAGGATTGCTTGAGGCCAGGAGTATGAAACTAGTCTGAGCAATACAGAGAGATCCCATCTCTACCAAAAACAGAAAAATCAATTGAGTGTGGTAGCACATGCCTGTCTCCTAGCTACTGGGGAGGCTGAGGCAGGAAGATAGCTTGAACCCAGGAATTGAGGTTGTAGTATGCTATGATGAAGCCACTGCACTCTTGCCCAGGTCACAAAGTGAAACCTTGTCTCAATAAAAACACAAACGAACAAACAAATTCTTACCATATGATCCAGCAGTTGTGTTCTGATATTTCCCCAAGGGAGTTGAAAACCTATTTTGCAAAAACCTGTGCATGGATGTTTACAACAGCTTTATTTATAATTGCCAAAACTTGGAAGCAGTCAAGATGTTTCTCATTAGGTGAATGAAAACTAAATTGTGATACATCTGGACAATGGAATATTATTCAGTGCTAGAAAGAAATGAGATATCAAGTCATGAAAAGACATGGAGGTAACTTAAATGCATCTTACTAAGTGAAAGAAGTAAATCTGGAAAAGCTTAGTTACTATATGGTTCCAACTCCATGATATCTTAAAAAGGCAAAACTATGAAGAAAGTAAAAAGATCAGTGGTTGCCAAGGGCTGAAGAGGAGGGAGCTATGAATAGGGGCACACAGAAGATTTTTAGGACCACAAAACTACTATCTATGATACTATAATGGTAGATAAATGTCATTATAAATTCATTCAAATCCATGAAATGTATATCACGAAGACTGAACTTAAATGTAGACTATGTACTCTGAGTGATAATGATATGTTGATGTAAGTTCATCAGTTTGAACATGTGTACCACTCTGGTGGGGAATACTGATAATGGTGGAAGCTATACAATTGTGGGCAGGTGATCTAGGAGAAATCTCTGATCTTACTTAATTTTGCTGCAAACCTAAACCTGCTCATAAAATGTAAAGTCATTTAAGAAAAATTCTTATGCAAAGTTCCTACTCCAGCCAAAGTAATGAATCTTAAGTTCTTGAGTTACATCAAGAGGAAGATTCCTTGAATATCTTCTAGATATTTCTGTTCTATTACACTTGCAGCATTTATATGTCCCCAATTCCTTAGATCTGTCCCAATTTATACTGGTTGTCCTAGTTTAAATATTAACAGGGCCCCTTTAAGTATCAAAATTGTACCAGTTTGTATAGCATATCATGTGTTCACATGGTGTAGTGGAACTAGCTCGTATGAGCTGGCATAAAATCATTATGTGTAGTTCCTTCCAATGACAACTTCAGCGAAGTGAACTTCAAATCAACAATAACAAGGGTAGTTTACACTAGGGAACCTGGCAAACACTGCAAACCATGTTTTTCTTTCTTTCTTTCTTTCTTTCTTCTTTTTTTTCATCCTCTAACCCCAAATCAGGTTTTTCAACCTCCCAACTCCCTGCCCACCAAGAGCTGATATAGGAGCACACCACTGTGTTCTCTCTAGGTATACTGGACTGGTTAAAATCATGGGCTTTGTTCTTTGGTATTCACAGCAAACATACGTTCTTTTTAACAAAAATGTGAAAAAGAATTGCTCTAGAAGGTAACTATTAGTACTGTTAGTGGAGAGACAAATAGAGATGTACCTAGAGATCATTTCCTTCCTTGTTTTCCTGAAACTAAGCAAACAATAGGCTCAGCATGTCTGAACTCAGTGGAAAAACAGGCAGAAACCACAGACTGGGTTCTGGTGGGTTTTCTTTGTAACCAGGCCCTTTTTTGGAACAGCAAGTACATTGGTACATAGGCACCCAGCTGTCCCTTGCCTTCTTTTTCCTATGAATGATAAGTGTTACAGACACAGGAAATATCTCCACTGAAGTGCTTTCATTCTGCCTTCTGTCTAGCTATGTCTGGCCTATGCATGCTGTCCGTGGGCTGGAGAGAATGCTGGACCATGTGTGCTCTGCTAGGTATCTCTGGAGACAGCACTTTGGCAATTCAAAAGTATTATATTTTAGCTTAACAAAGAAGTTATCAGAAAGTATAGTGCATTCATTTTTTTTCATGGAAAAAAACAATTACATTTATAATTGCTATCAAATAGTAAGTGCTTATAATTACCATGTACATAAAGGAGAATTTATATACATTATTTCACATAAATTTCATGAGAACATGTATGTATCTATCAATAATGTCCTAATAAATAAAAGCAAAAAAACCTCCAGTCTTCCACTGAAGAAACAGGGGTTCCAAAGCCATTGCAAAGAACATTGTACAGTATTATTAGTTTAAATCATAAGATGCAAAGATAAAGATACAGTCACTTTTTTAGCCATGTGATTTAGTATAGCCTCCAACTCGGAATTCAATTCACAATTTCCCAGAGTAACTGGGAGCTGCATTGTGCTCCTACCCTGTGTAATTTTTTTTTTTTTCTGACAAAACTTTATTTACAAAACAGGCAGCAGGCCACATCTGGCCCGTGGACTATAATCTGCCAATTACTGCCAGTGATGACACTTAGGAGATGACCTGGCTGCTCCACTGGGACTGTGGCCCAGTCTGATCTGTGAGGTGGAAGCCACTCTAGGGCCTCGTGCATAAAGTATATTAAAAGATATGGCAAACAATTGTCCTTACATCCTGTTGTCAAATTGTGACCTTTCTTTCTTTCTTTTTTTTTTTATTACTGTTCCATATTCTCTTCATCTCCTAAAGCCCCATTGCAGCTAAGCTCTATTGAAGTGTTCCTTGCATTTCCCATTTTCTAAATTATTTCCATGACTTGAATATAACTGATAGCATCAATCTGACCTGGATTCTCATATTTTCACTTTTCTCATATTTTCACTCTAAGACCTATGGTGAAGAAAGAAGAACCTGAGGCAGAAGCCCTCCCTACACCCACTTGCTGCTCAGCCTACTTCAGTCTGGTTAAATTGGGGAGGTTTGTGACTTAACTATACATTTATTTTTCTTGGACTATGAATTCCTTGAGCATTGCTGAGCTAGGAGATTTTTAAGAGGCAAAACAGAATAATATTATAATGGCTTTCAGAAAGAAAAGAGTTTTTGCCCAGAAGGTCCTATTTGTAAACGAACTGTGACTAAAGAAGAAAAGGAAACGTTTAAATGAAGAAATAAAAGCTACAGTGAATTCAAAGGTTGGCTACCTTTTTTGTTCTTGTTTCTGTATTCATAATACAAACAGACATTAATGAGTAAATAAATAAATAGCCCGTTTCTCTGGAATTCTTAACTTAATGGCGATGTATTGCCTTTCTAGTGCTTTGATAACAGGCAACATTACCTTGAGGCATCTTCTAAAGAAATTGTCAAACAAAATCCCTTTCACTCAGCTCAGAGTTGTTTCTGGGACCAATATTTCGAGTGTTTAAAAAGTTACTTTTCTTAATTATAAGGGTTTTCTTTAATAGTATAACAGGACTCACTGAGGCATTAAGAAATTTCTTCTGGAGTTTTAAATTGGTCCAACAGATTCTGAGAATAAGAGTGAATTATACAGGGAGTGTTTTGTAAGAATATATTGAAACTTTTATACATGACTACTATTTTCTTTCAGCAAAATGAATGTCTTGGAAGGTGGATATATATAAAAAAAGAAATCACTGCAATATCTGGACTACAAGAAATTATCAATTTATATATTTAAGTGAAAAGTAACTAATTTTTTCAACTATTTTTAATATCTAATTAATAAAAATGTTTCATATTTTGCTATTCTCATTTCTTAGGTAGCTCTCACAAGCTTGAAATTAATAACTTTACAGCTGTTGTTTGATGATCAGTTATATTTCAGGCTCCGTTTTATACTTACTGATAACTTGATTAAAAACAGCATTTTAAATAATCAATTGCTATTTGCAGTTTTAAACTCATGATTTAATTTGTAAAAATTTCTAATTATTTTAATGAAATAGCTTTTAAAATGTATGGCATATGTATAAACATGACTTAAAAATTCAAAGAAAAGAAACAAACTGTACTTTTTTCTAATCAAAAAAATCAGAAGAAACATAGTACTTGATTATAGCTTTATATTTTGTTGGGATCATCTCTAATTTTTTTGTAGATTTTGTTCACATACCTAATCGGGGTCATTCTACGCTTGATGTTGCTGATGTTTTTGATGGTCAAAAAATGTCAGACACAATTAGTCTGATATTTTTGTTGAAAGATTATGCAATGTTAAAGTCTGACTAAATTGACAATTGGGTCCATTACATGAAACTCAGCTTTTTTAATGGCTGAATCCTATTACTATGACAACAAAACAACAGAATTGAGCACAAACACATCAAAGAAGCCCACACAGGATTTTCTACTGGAACACAGACTTTTCTCAGCTCCACTTATCTGCATAGCCTTTAATAATCCCCTTTGCTTTCTTGTTAACAGCCCCAGAACTCTACCTGTTGATTCTTCTTGGGAAATGGCAACCACAGTTTCAGCTCTTTGTGTTCTTTTTACCACTAACCCAATCCTGAATGGGAAGGAAGTGTTTTTGTTTTTTTTTTTTTTTTACATATTTCTTCTATCTTTGTCCAGAAAGATACATTTTGAATGTTCAGAATAATCTCTTTAGGGTTTACTCATAATCACTTGAGAATAATATTTAAAAATAAATTAGGCAAGGTTTCAAATCTAAGACTATTATATATTAGGCCCTAGTGGATGGTTCCTTCATAGAGAGTATGCCTTCATAGAGAGTAACTGGGAGCTGCACTGTGCTCCTTCCCTCTGTATGATTTCTGATAATGGGAAAGAATATAAACATGTGATCTTTATTCCTGGTCCCTGGTACAAAGCACCTAAAACCCTTGGACTTTACTGTCTTTTCTATGCTAATGATATGACTCATGGGGTGGGGAGCGCTAGACAGCTTCAGAATGGGAGCTCTGAGCCACAAAGATCAAGCATTGTTTAGAGGATTGATACAGTCCCACCTCCTGACCCACGGGGAGGAGAGAGTGGCTGGAGATTGAGGCCAATCACTAATGGTCAGTGATTTAATCAACCATGAATATGATTGATGAAACCTCCATTAAAAACCCCTAAAAGATGGGGCTTGGGTAGCTTCTGGGGTGGCGAGCACCTTAATGTGCTGGGAAGGTGGCATATCCAGAAGAGGAAACGGAAACTCTGTGCCCTCCTCAACCCCATACTGTCTGATGCATCATTGCCATTTGACTGTTTCTGGCTTGTATCCTTTATAATAAATATGTTAACTTAAATAATACAATTTCCTAAGTTCCTTGAGTCATCCTAGTGAATTATAAAGCCTGAGGAGGGAGTTGTATATACCCTCAAATTTATAACTGGTTCATCACACATACAGGTGGCCATAGAACTTGCAACCAGTGTCTCAAGTGGGAGTAATTTTGTGGAATTGAGCCCTTAACCTGTGAAGTTTGAGCTAACTCTGGATAGTTAGTATCAGAATCAAATTAAATTGTTGAACACTGTATTAATGGTTTAAAAAAAGTTGGAAAATTGGTTGCTGGTATGAGTAAAAACTCATAGACCCTCTGGCTTTACTTTTAGAGGACAGTGTATGCATCATATATTTTTCCTCCTTGTTCTTACAAAGCATTTTGCATGTTTGAGAGCTTCTAAGCTTCATGGGAACTACAGTGCTAGGCCACAGACTGGTACACTGGGAAATTTGTCAAGAACATCATAATTTAAGAGCTACTTTCATTTGGACTTTTATGTTTAGTATCTACCAAAAGAAAGGACTATGAGTCCTAACCATGTGCCCGCATGACACAAACACTATCAGTTTGGCGCAGTAGGCCCTGAATCTGAGACAATTATTTTCTTAACAGCGTTTAAAAGGTTTTTCATTGACTATAAGCATGGGATTTGGAGGTAACATGCTACTGTCTTAAAGGGGCTGTGAAGATAAAAGACCTGAAGTTATTTGGTAACCAAGATGTCACTAGACCATGGATAAAAATAAGGAATCATTAATATTAAAGTTATAATTTTGCTGGTTTACAATCTTCATCTGGTGACCAGGGCCTATAATCCCCAGCAAATGTCTCCTTTCCTCCGAGTATTATATTTAATTGAATTCCCCATATGTGTTTTGGAGGGATTTTATATTGCTTTTTAGGCACTATTATCATTTTCCAGTGTTCTTCTTTTGAAAATCAAGATTTTTCTTGATTCTCCATATAGTTAGCATATTCCTGAAGGGTGCCACTTTTGATTGTCACAGCAGCCACACCTATTACTCTGTTAATTCGCCACTCTGTGTAATATCTTCTCCAACTTCTCTACTGGACCCACTGAGCACCTAAGTCATCAAAGCTGAATGGATGTTTCATGGCAGAGCTAGGAAGAGTCAATCATGCCTTTTATGTAGTAATGTAATATCATAAGTCATGAAGGATAAAGGCTTGGGTTCCAATGTATTCCAGAGCTTATTCAAAGAGCACTAGCTATGTTTACTTATAGCCACATCTTCTCAAAGACCTGGTTATGCAGCCTCAAAGATAGGAAAAGAACATATTTAAATAATTGCCATTAAGCTGTGCTCAGAAGCACTCTCTCTATTCCCTGAAGATGAGAACTTGGTTTCTACTTCAAATTCATGATATCTAGCGATTTCTTATCTTGGATCAATTCTTTCATACAGACAGGTCTGGCCCCTGCAAACACTCAATGGCTCATCATAGCAATTTTTCAAACACTCTAAGATGAGAATAAACCTCTAGAATTAGATACAACTTGGAATTTGTGGCAAAGATTCTTTCGCTTAAAAAAAAATGGAAATCTCCGGGAACTTATTATTACTAAGTTCACTGGATGACACCTGCCTACTCTAGATTTAGCCTAACTAAACTTAAGCTGAGACTTCCCAAAATCAGCATAATATCCAAACTTAAGGTAGTTGGCTATAAGTACATAAAGATCACTTTCATGTGTAATGTTGTATTAAGTCATTTATATCCATGGCATCTTCTTTAAAAAACAAAAACAAAACCAGAAAATATTCCTGCTGATAGTGCATCCCCTTTCAGGAACATCCTAAATTGTATTTGCTAAAGACAAATAAAGAACTGCAAATATTTCAGCTCTTTGCCAAGATTTCTAGTTATATTTCCTTCATCAAATGTTACAGTCTTAGCTCACCCTTATTTTGGTCCTTGGGATTTGGAGATAGAACATCTCAAGGTCAGTGTCATTATTATTCTCTCTTATGTACCACCAATGTTTATTTTTAATTTGAGACTTCTAAATAAAGCTTTAATAGGGTTTTAATGGCATGTTGGACACACTTCAGTGTCCAGAGATGGTGGCATCATATTGAGGAATGTCATTATCTAGATTAATTATCAATAGTGGACAGATATCATTAGTGTAATATGAAAATGAGAGAGATTATAAATGAAATTTTCTATATAGAGAGGCCTGGGTAAAACAATATCTTATTTGCAACTCTTCAGTATTTCTGAAATCTCTTTTGTTAAGCTGTTGTTTAGAATGTACATTTTTTTGTTGTTGTTGTTGCTGAGAATCTGCCTAAATTAATTCCGGACAGGAATTTTAATTAGTTTAATTTATAAGGTCAATTTATTCTCCTTAAAAAGTTAGACATGTGTCTGGGTACCCTGGATTATCAGAAGAAAAAATAACACATTCTTCCCAGTACACTTCTTTTTTCCTGAATTTTATTATGTTCACACAAATAAATAGTTGAAGTGTATTATGGCACAGTCTTTGCATAACTGACAAAATATATTCACAGGTTGGTCCGTTTTCAACATTTTTAATAAGTAACTAAAATAGGTAAAGAAGAAAACGATCTTTAAAGAGAAAATATTTTATTCATCTATCAAGGGTCTCTGTATTTTATAATACCTAACAACAACTTATGTAGCATTTTTTGTTTTTAATTATGCACATTTATTTTTAAATAAAATTAACATGTATACTTTTATGATATTTATACAAAAGTAAGTAATATCAGTTTGGTGGAAAAATCATAGAGATTTAAAGAATAAAGAGCATTATTATGCTTATCCGATGTTTTGAATACAAATATATCTATTCAATTTTGACAAATCTAAATTGCATCAATTATAAAATACAACATTATTTTATGTGCCTTATTGGAAATAAAAAAGTGCCTAAACCATAACTTTTAGTTTTAGCACTGAACTATAGGAAAATATAATTTCTTAGAAGACATTTTAAATGGCAATTACATGCAGCATCTGTGGTTTTGACAATGTACATAACTCAATTGAAGTGATGACATTGAGGGTAGCTACGACCAAGTTTAATTGCCAGCAGACAATGACACATATGTCACCTTTGTTGTGTGATTACAAGTGATCATAAGATCAATTTCAGAGACATAAAAATGAAAAAAAAAGTAGCCCATAGAATATGGTGATTCAAATCTTAGCTTCATCCTTGCTATCCTTTGTGCTCAAACAAGCTACTTCAGTTTTTTCTAAATATTAGTTTTTTAATTCTTAAAATGGTCATGACATAACAAGGGCACCCCACTACTTAATATTGTTGTGAAGATGAACTAAAGTCAGAGATGGCAAGATTCTTAACTCAAACTGTGATTGTGCTCAGTAAATGCTGGCTTTAAGCACTAGTAGCAAACAGAAGCATCAGAAGCAGCAACAGCAGCCGCCACCGAATACTATACAGTTAAGTCTGCCTAAGTTACAATCCTGCTCTGCAATTTACTAGTTTGTGAGCTTGGAAAAATTGTTTAACCTCACTGTGCTTACTAATGTTATCTCGTAAAATCTATGAGGATGAAAGTCCTCATAGGATTTGAATAAAATCTGTGCCTAGATAAAGCAGTTGTGCTACTTTGTTGTTTTATCTTTAACTGGAGAATGTTCCTCCTACATAATATAACCATTTGGAATGCCCCCTGTCATGTAGAGTATTTCTAGACTTGAAAATCCACATGGGATGATATGGTTTTTAGTAAATGACTCTGGGTGTCTTAAAGTCAAAAGCTTATATATTAATTTGTGAATCTTTTTTTTCTTCTTTGTTCAATTTAGTGTGGCATTCAAATATGTTACAGTGGTTGCAAATAAATATATATTTTAAATTTGCTCCTGTATCTTTCAGATTATCTTATATATAGTAGTAGCGGTAGCATAGAAAAACTGATAAATCATATTTTTTTAATTTTGAAAATAAATTACAATTATTTCATAAGACAAAGTATAGTTGGGTAATACATAATATAAAATCATATTTGGTTACATAATTAAAGTAGAATATCACTTTCTAAAGAGTTTTCCTTTTTGTAGTTTGTATAGTTTGTGATGAAGTACTTCTGAAAAATTCACTATTTAAGTTCAAGGCTACAGACCATTGAATAAAATGCCAAGATAATTAAATGTGTGCCCAACTAGCAAAATGCTGTAAGTGAATTTGAAGTCCTCTAGAGAACACATTAGTCAGCAATATGCCATTAACTTAACTCGTTTACTCCCTCAGCCCTTTATAAGAAAGAATTTTGAGGGATCCCAAGATTAAGAAATGATAGTACTACTTTGGTAGGAGAGCAGATCTATTGTGTTTATGAGGCCACCTCATTTAATAGAGCTTTTTTTGAATGTAATGAGTTCTAAAATATATGTACAACTGACACTAGATTCATTCAGTCTTCATGGTACTTGGGCTTCAGAAAGTTCACGATATTCTGAAATTGTTAAGAAATAATTTGTTAAAAGATAACATTTGAGGGCTCTTTAGATTTAACCATACCTTCAAAAAGGACTTTTAACACAAAAAGGGAAATAAGTACTTGCACATAATGTCTATCTTTCTGAAATAATAATTATTGCCAACTTAAAGACTTTATCTTATATACCCTCAGAATGTTATTTTAATTTCCATTGCATTGGGGAAAAACTGAACACCATCAAAGTAAATTGCCCCTAATCCAAAAGCTAGTAAGTGGTGGATCCAATTGCTGAATCAGATAGTTTTTCTCCAGAGTCTCTATATCCTTTAAGACAAATAGGTCTGATGTGGAAAGAGATCTCTGGCAAAGGAGTTAGAAAACTCTGGGTTGAATTCCAGCTCCAGATCATCTATTAATGGTAAGAAGAGTTAGGTTTTGAGTCTATCAAGTGTTCTTTGAGTGCCTGCTACATAAGTTTGTAGTATTTAGCAAGCAAAAATATAGAACATTCGGTTAAATTTGAACTTCAGATAAACTACGTATTTTTAGTATAAATATTTCATGGAACATGCTTATGCTAAAAATATATTCATTGCTTTTCTGAAGTATAAAATTAACTAGGAGTCCTGTGTTTTATCTGGCAACTCTATCATGTCTAATAAGAGGACACAAAGCATCAGAAGACAGATTTCCCCTTTCGTCTAAGAATTTATAGTCATGAGAGACAAGAATCACAAACACATGAAACATTTTAAGGTAATATTGTCCATTGAAGTGGCTTGGTGTGACTCGTAAAGCCTTTCTTCCCTCACCTATCATCTTCTTCTCATTATAGATGTATTTTGCAAATCTGGTACATATGCCTTCTCAGTGAAAAGTAGGACAATGCCTATCTTCCATTGTCTACTTTGTTGATTAAAAAAATATGAAGAGATTCAAAAGATGTTTAAAATGGATCTGTCAGAATTTTCCTGCGGTTTAAAAAGATCAAACATTACTCTGAAAGAAAATGGTCATAAAATACAGAAATGCAGAGGGGGATGGTGTCCAAAGCCAGATTCAGGAGGTTTCGGGCAGCATGTAGACCACACTGACGACTTTACAGTCCAGTGTACGTATATCTAAAATAATCTAAAGGTTTCTTGGAGATGACATTTTAATCAGAACTTTAATTCTATAATGCAAAAAAAAAAAAAAGTTTTGCTCTCTTATCTCATGAAAACTCCCTTTTTTATCTTCTAAAATCTGTGGCAAGCACACTGGTGTTTACCTGCATGAATCTGATGAAATTCAGACTGTTTGTCTATACAGGTTCATATGAGCATTGGTACAGAGATTTGCAGTCATTTGGAAGAGATTGTGCATCATCCTCAGGGCAGAGACATAGTTTTTATTCTAGTAATAGAAGCTGTCACTCAATGAGGGACAAACATATTTGAAAGTGGAAGAAATCTGAAAGTTTTAAAAGAGATTTACTTTTAACAAATATGTATGTATTTGGCCCCAAGGAGTATGCAAACAGGTAATTGTGAATAGGTGAAGAAAAAAGTAGGACCTGGGGCAGCATTTAAAATGCCCATTATAAATTACAAATAACAACAACAACAAAAAAAAACCTGGCATTTTACATAGTGTATGAAAATTCTGAATCACTCTATTTAAAATTTTAACAGCAGTAAATTATCTACACCAGTTAGGATATGTTGTGCTTCAGTAACTCCAAAACTCAGTGACTTGATAGAGCAAAAGATTCTTTCTCTTTCTTGTTTAATGTGAGTTGTTAGGTTCTTTTCTCATCATAGTCACTCAGGGACCCAGATTGATAGAGCAGCCATCATCTTGATTATCGTCGGCTGCCACACAAGAAAGAAAGAAAAAAAAAAAGTTCTGGAGATTCTAGCACTGCTAATTACATACTTTTATTGTGTGAAGTTACACTCAGCATTTCTCTCAAAATTCATTGGCCAGGACTAGCATCAAGGCCTCATGAAGTCACAGGGAGGCAAGATAATATAATCCCCCCATGATCCTAGAATGTGGAAAGTGAAAAATATTTGGCTAACAGTAGTAAGAACAACCATTGTACCCATTATTATTCCATGTTTTGGATATTATAACAAATGCTGAATGGTTTAGGTGATATGCTCAGAAGTTAAATTTACAATTTAACTGATAGAGCCAGTCCATGAGACCAATGAGAATCAAGAGTGGTTTGTATTTTCTTTAAGATCACAGCTACGTAAGATATAAGGAGATATGTTGGATAGGATATTAAAGTGACTTAAAATTGATATAACTAGATCCTGTCTGGCAAAAACACATATTATAGTCACGTTATGTGCCAGAAACTATCCTGGGCCGCAGGGATACATCAGTGCACACAATAGACACAATCACTGCCCTGTGGGATTTAGTCTAGCAATGCTAAAGTATTGCTTCTTAGTCACTGACAAATATGTTATAAAGATAGATTCTATACAATCTAAATAATATATATGTAAGAAGAAACCTAAAATGTACAAAAAAGAGTAGATAAAACATGCTAAAATCTTGGCAACATCAGAAGAATGAAGCAAGCTCAATCTAAGAATAAAAAAGAAAAAGTGAAGAAAAATGCCTTGAGTATTTTTTTATTTGAATGCTAGCACCAGACAATGATACTTATTTAAATACGTTTAGGTGATTCACTGTGGCTCTGTGAAAAAAGCAACACTTATTGAGTCAGCAAAATTCAATACTGTACATCATTCTTGAATAGAAGCTTGTTTTGTGTAAATTGTGTCCATTTCCTAATAAAAATCAATTGAAAAATAAAACATGATCATGTGGAAGTGAATGTATTTGTGGATACATGTTTGAATTATTTCATATTTATAATATTTAGCATCTAATTATCATAGTGCTCTAGATCCCCATCTTCATTAATAAAATCAGCGTGGTTAATAATTCTGTTACTCTAAGAAATCAATTTTAGTCCAGCAGCAGCAATGATCCCATATGAGATCCAATTTTATAGATACTGAAATAAATTTCAACTAAACAAATTCCCCATGTGAATCATAGCAACTCTTTTTGATTAATCATTGCTATGTTCTCATAGTAATTATCTTGTTAAATTATAAAACATTGTAAAGTACTAAAAAGATCAGCAGATTAATTCTAACTCCTTTGTGTGATTTCTTTTTTTTTCTTTTTTCTTTTTTTTTTTAATATTTGACTTGTTTACTAAAAAGAGAGACAAGTGAATACCCAATAGGACTTTTAAATGTGGGGAAAAGTAGCTTTGAAAGTGGAGCTATGAATAAAAAGTCTCTGTAATGTACAGTTTTGGTCACTATTGTGGCCTGTTTCTGAAGTATAGCTCATGCATCCAGGCAACAATACCACAGTTACAAAGAGTCTAGCTTAATGTAGGAGGCATTGTTTTTGGGGAGATGAGTCTTTGGAGAGATTCTAAGAATAATATGAATAATGAATCCAGTTGTCCATACTGTGTAAATCAGACGCTAGTATCAAAGATTACTATTCTCTCTCACGTAGGTTTACCTATTTCTCAAATTATGAAGAGGAAAAATACAATTATTTTGAGGTATTTTTCCATTAAAATGAAAAATAAAAACTCTTAGTCAGTTTTTCCTGAAAAAAATAAATGATTATATGTTCTAGAAACCAGCTATACACAATGAAGGCATTCGTCTTTCTCAAAGGCAGAAGCAAAAAGAGGAAGATAATGCAAAAAAAAAAAAAAAAAAAAACAGGGGGGAGGGCCCTACAAAGAAAAAAAGTTGAACACAAAGGAAGGAAAGGAAGATAAAGCATGAGAAACATAGTGAAAACTGCTAGTTCTGACCTAGGGTCACAAGTTTCTCTCTCTCCCTGCCCAAGAATGTCTTGTCTTCAAGTTTGGTGTAGGAGCCTCAAAGGATTTTTAATAGAGTAGGAGAATTCTTTTTAAAGCCTGTTCCCTTTCATTTTATTCAATCAAGCTTAATGCTTATAAGTCAAATTCAATCTATGAGATGTCAAGATTCAGGGTCAGGTCATTAAGAACTCTAGTTGTGTCAAAGTGAAATTTATTGAGATATAAATTCACATTTTGCTTTCACTGCTAGAAAAGAATCAGAAAGAACAATGCCTCAATGATATCTATAGGTTTTGAGAGAAAAAAGTTTTAATAGAAAGTTTTAAATCACTCTATTACAAACACTTTGACCATGTTTGCCTTTTTTTCTATGATTAGAAAAAGAGGATTAGGGTGTGTATTTCTTACGCTTAGAATAAGTTGTGAGAAGATAATTTATTTTCTTGTACATTGTGAAAGGCAAAGGCAAGTAAATATTATGTTTGGAGTCTTTCAGGGGAAGGAAAAAAAATAGGATTGACTTGGAAATAAACTAAGAATCAATAATATCCTGCAAGTCTGGGTAGTGTGTTAAACCTGTGGATTCTACAAATGATAGAGTTCCATGACAAATTCCCCACTAGAGAGCCAGGAAGACGATTAAACTTTTAAAGGAAATATCTAAATGGTTCTATAGAATGATTGGACTTTAGAAACATAGGCTCACAACTAGAAAAAGATACAATATAGTAGATGCATGAGTCTGGGACAAGCTGCAGTAACAAACAATTCCTAATTCTCAATTGCCTATTCTAAGAAATGTTTATGAGTACTCATTCTGCATGTTGTATAGTCCTATTTCACACAGTTATTCAGAAATTCAAACTAGTGGACTCTCTTCTATCTCTACGTCGGTTTCATGTTTGATAAAACAGAGGGACACTGAGTGTTCAGACTTACTCTTCTATGCTTTAGCCCTAAAGTGGCACATGTCCGTTTTACTCACAGCCCTTTGACTGGAATCTGTCATACGGCCTTATTTAACTACAAAACAGAAAGTGAACACACAGATGATAGTACACAATTTGCTAAACAGTACAGTTTCTATTTTAGATTTCCATTACACAGTGGCAGAGCCAATAGATTTCTAGGGTCCATAAAAATGTCTAGGGATCACGTAGGATGGGACAACAGGCATTTCAAAAGTAGGCACATGGATCAATTGCCTAGGACATTTACAGAATTCAGAGGATACTGAATTTAATATGCCCCCAAATTAAAACTTGCTACCCAGCCAGAGTGGGGACTGAAAATCAAATTTGGCTTTATTAATAATTAAAGAAAATAATGTGGCATTTTTCCACTTAGGCTTATATAATACTGTCAAAGGATTCCACAGACGTTCCTTTGGAAAAAAGGTAAAAGTATTCCTGTGCTTACTCAAGATTTGAGCCTCAGTCTGGGGAGCAGAGAAGTGCCTTTTGTTTACCAAAAGGCTCCACAATCCACCAAAACAAAAAACAAAACCCCACAAAACTGGAAATGCCTATTGGACATCTGAAGAAAACAGAGTTAACGCAACTCACCTACAATCTACTCTTTTCCTGATTTTTACTAAGGGAATGCTTCCAAGAAATAACATAGTCAGATAACCTAGTGCAATCTCTTTCTCAACATAACTGAAACTCTATATCGGTATAAACTCTGTATTAGTATATACTAATGATACTCTCTAGGATGAAAGTGCGTATCTATGGAATGCTCTTCACAGATGCCACTGGTTTAGGATTGCTTATGGCAAACAAACTTCCAATCTATGAATTTATTAGGTATGGCTGGCTGGATAAAGTCATTTAAGGTAGATGGCATTCTTGGATATATAACGGATGTGTTTCATAACCTATCTTCTCCCTGCTGTGTGAAATGACTTGCAAACTTATTATGGACTTCATTTTTTATTGGGGACCAGAGAAAGTATATCCAATCCAGGAAGGAAGGGCCTGGAGAGTCATATATGTTATTCCAGAGCTCCCCTGCTTGATCTATGTGTTATAAGATTAGTGTGCCTATTTCGGGGACTACTTTTTCTAATGAATTTAATGCTTGTATTTTTTCAGTTTATTAATTAAACTTAAAATTAGTAAGTTCTCTGAATTACATTGGTTTGATTCAACAATTTGATTCATTGTATTGGCTCAAAATATCTTAAGTTTTCCCAATATGTCTGCCATTAATTTCTTTTCAATCTTTCTATGACTGTATCCTTCGTCCTTTAGAAAGCACCCTGTTCATTCCTCTCTCTATGCTACCTTGGCTGACTGCCTTTTAGAATTGGCATTCCCAGAGCTAACTGTAGCTACTGATTCCTTCTCAGCCTTCAAGAAACAGCTTCAAAGTAATTTCCTCCAGAAAGCATTCCCTAACATCTCCAAAAATTCCAGTTGCCATATTACATATACCCAGAGCACCCAGGGCTTTCCTTTGAGATGTTCATCACTGTTATAACTATTTGTCTAGTGTGCCTTTCTCCTCACTGTACTAGAGTTCCAAGATACCCAAACATGGCTATTTTATTCATTGCCATATTTTCAGGATCCAGCATGGTGCATGCCATTAAGTTGATATATGATAAAAGAGATATGAGAATAGCAGGCCCAGTTTTTCATAATATACATGAGTACCTATTTCTCTAAGCCTATGAATAACCTTTCACTCTGCTAATATTATTCAAGATCTATTTTCTTTTATGTTTAAATTTGTTTTTACAACAGGAAAATAAAACAAGATTTTTTTCTGCTTAATTTCAGCTGAAGCTCTAAAGACAGAAAATAATATATTTGGTATTTGGCCACCATTGGAGAATACAGAATATGCTAAAATTATAAAACTGATCTTTCCGCCTCAGAGTCCACCTTTTCTAGTCTATAAAGTGGTGGGATATGAATATTCAAGAAGAGAAAATATATTTGGAAAACTTTGTCAGAATTCTGCATTTTTTATTCCATCCTCACCCTCATCCATGGAAATCAAGTCTTCCCCTCCCCTACACCATATTAAACCAGATGAGAAAAGATGCAAGGAATATTTATTTCCTGTAGTTTGGGAAATATTAGGAGAATATCCAAATATTTGCTTAAATGTCACCTTATTGAGACATCCACTAAATACCAGAACTTCAGATAACATACCCACCCCATCCTTCCCTCTCACCTTTCACTACTTTATACTTATACATAGCACTTCTTACTTTTTTATATATTATCAATTTATTAATAATTTTATTTCTTGGTTGCTTCCTTAATAGAATATAGATTCCACAGAGGCAGAATTTTGTCTCTTGTTTATTGTTATTAATATAACCTCAGAACCTAAAACATTAACATATACATAGTGGATGTTCAATTACTATTCGTTTAATAAATGAAAGAAGATTAAAGGCAACATTTTTGAACTGTAACTGTCTAGCTATCATGAAAACAGAATGCAAAAGCTATATTGGAGGGTAAATTCCACTTTCACTGATGGGAAGGAAAAGATGAATGAGTTTCTTCATGTGTTAAATATACACATAAGTAGGGGTCAATGTCACCCCAGAGAGATGATTTCATAATGCATTAATAAGCAGAAAGCCACAAATAAGCAAAAATTATGCGTAGCCTGCAAGAACAGAAATGTGATTGATGTCAGTGGAGTACAAGTGAGAAGTCCCTATACCAAACCAGAGAAAGTCAGCAACTATATATACATTTGCCACTCAGAAGACTCTGGTACCAGATGATACTGCACTATCCATGTAAAACCAAGCTCTATTTCCTTAATCTTATTTAAGGGAATCTTATCCCTGAGGGATCAGAAATAGCAGCAGTTAGTAAAGGGAAAGTTAACAAATGACAAAGAAACTTATCATGGGTCTTGCTGTTCTATCACAAGCCTTCGAACTTAGATTTTGTCCCGGGGAGAAGTCTAATTTGGATAAGGATTCTGAGCTTGAATGATTACAATTGGCTGGATATTAACTGATAATTATTTGGAAAGTAGATGCATTTTTGTGGCAAAGTGGCGTGAATTTTTGTTTGTTATCTAAAAGTCATCTAAGAAGCTGTGAGACTTCTCTATAATTTATCCAGGGACAGGAAAATTCTGGAAGAATAGAATAAATAAAATGGAGAGGGAACAATTTTAGATGAAATCATGATTGAGAATTTTCAAGGATTGACAAAAGACATAAAATTCACAGGTTTATAAAATCAAGCAGTATAAATAAAAAGAACTTCAGTCTAGACAAATTCATAGTGAAACTATAAAACACCAAAAAGTAACATGTTATTGGCAAAGAAGCAGCAAACTGACATATAATAGAATTTAAAGACATCTGATACAGACTTACATATTTTTAAAATCTGATGGGGCATTACAAACCAATGGCAAAAGATGGGACCATTTAACAAAATTGTGTTGGGACAATTGATACTTTATATAGAAAAAGAAAAAGACAAGAAAATTAAATTATTTTCTTACACCATACACAGAAATCAATTCTGAATAATCAAAGGCCTTAAAAGTGTATGCAAATATTTAAATCCTTAGAGAAAAGTACTAAAGAATATCGAAGCATATTTTATCCCTTGCAGTAAAAGATACTTTCTAAATTAAAACTAGAGAAGAACTAACTGTAAAATTTTGTAAAGTAGATAAATTTGATCACTTGAAAATTAAGAACTGTCACCTAAAAAGGTACATTAAGAAGAGGAAAAGACAAGCCGTATACAGGAAAAAATTATGTTACAATGAATTAATAAATAGACTGCTAAGATATAAAAAGGAATGCAATTCATTCTGAAGAAAAGACAACCCAGTAGAAAAATGTACAAAAGATATGAAAACAGAAAATCCAAATGAGAAATAATTATACAAATAGTTGTCCAACCTTACTTGAATCAGAGGTATAAAAAAAGATATTGCCACTAGATTGCCAAATATAAACCCTGACAACACAAATTGTTAAAAACAATGTAAATCAATGAAAACACACGTGCACTAAATTTTGTATTATCTTGGAAATTTAAATATTTTAATATTCTATTACTCAGAAATTACACTTTAAGGTATATACTCAAATTACATCTTGAGCATGTGTATCAAGATATTTAGTATAGCACAGTTCATAGCAGTATTATATAACTGGAAATAGCCTAAATATTCATCAGCATAAGAATGGCGAAATAAATGTTAGTGTATTTGCCACAACAGGATTAAATTTAGTAGTGGAAGTTAGGATTCTAGGACTACATGTAAAAACAAATGTCAGTCTCAAAAATGTTGAGTAAAAATGTTTCAGAAGACCATACACATATGCATACATATATATGTATGCATATGCCATTTATGTATGAAGATATATGTATGATATCATTTTCAAGGACGACTTAAAATATAATCTTTAGGATTAATGCATACATGAACAAAACTTTTTAAAACGAAGCAAGAAATTCAAAACAAAATTAAGATAATAGATACCTCTTAAAGTGAGCAAGACAGACATGGTAAACAAAGAGCCATAACTAAGTGTAGGGTTTGGTAATATTTTAGTTCTTGGTTTTGTTGGTGAGTTTTCTTTTTATTCTGTTTATAACATAACATCTATTCTTTTGCCAGTCTCAATTATGAAATTGAAGAAAGCCTTAAAAATCATTTACAACAGATTGAACTAAGATTTATGAGAGAGAGAAATACAAAGAGCTATGATAACAACTCTCAAGGAGGGACCCAAAGGAAACCTAAATGTTTACTGGAAGAGTGTGTACTTAGGCTAATTCGCCTCCAATGGGAATGTGGTTGTTTGCTGGAAAGAAGAGGAGAGTCGTGGTGATATTCCAGGAAGAAGCAGCAACATACATTAAGAAAGGGAGGTAAGGGAAAACAAAGAGTGTTCCAGGAATTGCTGCTGGAAAATATAAGGTAGGAGTTAAGAGAGCCAAGGGTGAGTAAGTAGCAGGCTTCATATCATAACAGGATTTTTAAATTCTATCCTGACTTCTTATCTATAGGAATTCCTTTAATATATTTAAGCAAGGGAATGGCACTAATAAATTCACACATGAACCTAGCAAAGCTTTAATATTGTAACAAATAATCCAAAAATGATGTTTTCAATATCAATATCAGAGGAGAGCAGGAGACTAAATGTCCAATATTTGAAGTGACAAGACTGAAAAAGGTGAGAGTATGTGAAAGGTTAAGCATCCTGATAATGTAGAATTCTTGTACCCGAGCTGAACAAGCTATTGACCTCTGCTTATTATGAAAGATCTAGTGAGAAAGTAGATTTTAGGTCAGTGTGTAGTGACCCAATTATTTAAGCATAGCAACCATGAAACCAGTTAGGCTGTCACTGCCTCTCAAAAAGACAGCTCAGCATTTTGTAAGGAAAGGGCCTCCCTACGTGTCCAGAAACATCAAAGATAAATGGGAAAAGTGCGTGGCAAAGCATTGACTCAAACAAAGCTTCAATTTATGACAGTTTTAGAGGATGTATGAGGACCTAACTGTGATGAACAATTGAAATGTGAACCATGTTCACCACCCAGAATACCTGGTGATTTTTTTTCACTCCTTAAAAATAAAAATAAGCAAACAGTAAAAAATAACTAAACAAATCAAATGCAATTATGGATATATAGGATATATGCTTTCATACACACACACATTAATAGCCTATCTCCATAAAATTACTTGTTAAATCAGCCTTGAGGTTCTTCTTAAATGAAAGAAGCTAACTTTTCACAATTGATTTGGAGTATGTCTTTAATTAGTATCTTTTTTTTCCAAAATAATTTTCGGTTTCTTGTTTTTTCTGACTTATTATTCAAAGTTGATACCAAATATTGGAATTGCCAAAATTTTAGCAACTAGATCCCTATCTAGCAAACATGTGATCTACCCTTAGGTATCATTCTTACACTTCACATTAGGATTTGAACAAACAACTCCATGCCAAAGAAAACAAATCTGTTAACATCCATTAGAATATTGGGGATGTAACAAGCAGGAAAACAGAAACTGTGCTAGTTATTTCAATAGACAGAATACCTTATGGCAAATTGGTTTAATGGATAGTAAAAGCAAAAAGAGAACTTTGAATGTGCGTAGAGAGAATAACGACAGCAAACACTTTAGCACTGAGGTTAAAAGGGCAGAATGGCAGAATTTGGAGTTTTTAGAACTTAGAAGCTACAGGGAAGGGCCTTGGAAGCTGGGACTCATCTTTAAGGAGAGGGGACAGCACAGCTGGTGCTGGGTTCTTTGAGGAGGCTCCAAGAGGCTGGGTCTGGAATTGGTAAAAGAAACTAGAAACTTCAAAACATTTCTACTGGGTGCTGCTGGGTATCAACTGGTGCTGCTGGGTAAAAAGCACTTGCTAAGGTAATTCTTACAGCATCAGCAAATATGCCAGGAAGGATCAAATTTTTCTGCCTCTTACTGCTTGTCAGTAGCATTGAGTGCCCCTACTGGCAGAAGCTAAGAAGGAGCCAATCCCCCCAAAAAGAAACGCAGTTTGCAGAATCTCAGTCCCAGCACCACAGAGCTGAACACAGAAGGGAAGATTTGTAGCTGAGAGACAACGGCTTCATAAACAGTCCCGGGGGTAAGCGATGCATACGGGCTTTCCTCCTCAGAGCCTGTAGTATAAACAACTGGTTGGTACTGCACTAGGTAGCTGCCCTATTTCTTCTTGCTGTTTACATTTGGGGCTTATTTCCATGTCTGAGTTAAAACAGGAAAATTGAGTACACAGAGTCTGGTGATACAAGGAGGTGGAATTATTAAATTCTAAAGCCCCTTGGTAATTTGAAACCACTCATGTAAGGAATGGTAAATGAATAGATGAAGTCTGGCGTTAAAATCATGATTCATTAAATGTACTAATTCCAAGGAAATCTAAATTCTAATTTAATCAAAGTGTCTATTATAAATTAGCTGCCAGGGGGTTTCCTCTTTGTCAATCAATCAAGCAGGAATATTTAATTGCATTAGCAAATTATTGCTCAAAATTTGCTAGAAGGACAATGTATTAGGTTAAAATATGAAATCACTGTTATTATGGGTCTGAATTGGTCAAGTATCAGCAATTTCATGTGGTTCAACCTAATATATCAGTTTCACTATAATCTATCAGCCATGGATCAAATGTACACCTTACCTTAGAAAGTGAAGTAGGCATCTGAAGAAGTGGGCCTCTAAAGAAGTTTGAGTTGTGATTAATAGTATAAAACATTTTTTTTCTACTAATGTAATTTCATCTTCTCCCCTGGCCAGATGTTGAACCATTAGAATTATTGAAAGGGAATTACCTCGGGAAGCCCAAGTACAGTTGGTAAGAACTCTGGTTATGTAGTCAAATAGATTTGCTTAAATACCTTCTTTATTATGTAATTATTATCTAGCCACTGCACTTGAGCAAGTTATTTAACTTATTCAAGGCCGAGTTTCCTCATCCGTAATATATATAATGCATTATCTAACAATCAGAGCTGTTGTGGGGTTACATAAAATATGAAGCATTTAAAATAATTAAGAGAGCCTATCATATTGTAAATTACAGTGAATGGCACTCTCTATGGGTTTTGTATTTTATTCTCTCTAAAAAGGAGATAAATAATAATTAGTAGCTATAACACAGTTGGCATGAGTATCAAATGAGTTAACATAGGTAAAGTGCTTGGAATTGTTTCTAGGACATAGTAAATGCCATATGATGATTTTTCTTATAAAAATTATTAGTATCATTAGAGGTATGACTATTACTACTCTTAAGAGCTATTATTGTTATTTTGTTAATATTTGGAACTTTTTCTGTCAGCTTCAACTCAGAAGTTTGTATACAGATAACAAATTACACTATAGAGCTCTGTGGTGGTATTTGCATCCACACTAAATATGTGTGTGTATGTGTGTGTAGAGAATAAGTTACAAGAGTAAGGCATTCCTTGGTGGCAGTTCTTATATACCTATCAGTTCTTATGCCCTGTCTTTGATTTGACAAAATTTTGACTGCAAACATCATATTTAAAAAGGAAAGTCCATACCATATGCTATATTATACTTCTGTCAAAAGCAATTTGAATCTACAGCATTTTCAGTTTGACATAGATTACTCTTCACTTATTTGGAGAACTAAAGTCATCAGACCCAATAGAAAATGACAGATTACATCATAATCACATGAATTTGGAGCTGGAAGGCATCTTACAGATCCAGAGAGAACTGAATTCAATTTTTACAGATTAGGATACTGAAGTTCAGAGAGATGAAATTAAGGATTGGATTGACTCTCTGAAAGAACCGGATGCTAAATACCTTCAGTAGATCCCTCAAATGCTACAAAACCCCCAGTACAAGACCATTTTACAAGTTTGGGGATGCTTTTAGAAATGAAGGACCTTATTACGTTACAATGTGACACATTTTATTTTTAGATAATTCCATTAAAAGGAACTTATATTGAACAGAGCATCATTCATTCATTTATTCATTCATTTATTTATTTAGACAGAGTCCTGCTTTGTTGCCTGTGCTAGAGTGAGTGCCATAGTGTCAGCCTAGCTCAGCCCAGTTTGGTGTCAGCAAACTCAAACTCCTTGGCTCAAGTGATCCTCCTGCCTCAGCCTCCCAAGTAGCTGGAACTACAGGCGTGAGCCACCACACCCAGCTAATTTTTTGTTTCTATTTTTAGTTGACTGGATAATTTTTTTTTCTATTTTTAGTAGAGATGGGGTCTTGTTCTTGCTCAGGCTGGTCTCCAACTCCTGACCTCAAGCAATCCTCCCGCCTCGGCCTCCCAGAGTGCTAGGATTATAGGTGTGAGCCACGGTGCCCAGCCCAGAGTGTCCTTTTAATGTTCTTGAAACATCTTGCTGATCTTCCTAGCATTCTAGACTCAAGTTTAATTCCTTCATCTTTATGAGAACTTCTCTATGCTTATCTACATTTAGGGAATTAGTAAGACAGATTGTTCTAAAAATTGCTCTCCTGGAATGAGTCTAGAACATGTCCTATAGCACAATACTGCCGTAGATAATGATACTGCCACAAATCCATCTTTTCTAATGTGTCACTGCCACTTCCGCTTCATTACTGTTCCACCTTTAGTAGTTTCAGTAATGCCAGTAGTTTACACTATTCATGGATTGTCAAAATCTGTGGAAAATTCATGACCAGCTTCACTTTATTCATTATAGTCCAAAAATCTACCTAATGTTTTACCTCACACATTTTTCAGCTCTAGGTAATTTCAGCCAACTTCTCTTTACCCCCTTACCATCCTAATACCCCTGTCTAGATTTACATTATCCCTTCAAACATATAGTCATATTGACGTTCATCAGGTGTAATAAAAAGCTATTTTCAAGGCTATAAACTTAATTTATTGTGATATAATTGTCAGTGCTATTAATACTTTCTACGCTTAATGTCACTGATTTCATTGCTACAAACTTAGTTTGCAAAAAGAATAATATGACAGAAATGAGAGTGTGTGTGTGTGCGTGCACGCATGTGTGTCTGTGTATGTGTGTTTAACACATTGCCTTTCATACAATATATCATTGCACGTAGCAGGTTCTGATGAAAAGAAAATAAGACATCTAGGAGGATTTCTTCACTATACTTATAACATTTGTCTTCCTCACTGAGTACATTTTTGATGAAAGTGTACAATGACAGCCCTAGAAAATGTCATATGCATTTTTCAGTAAAGGAAGAAGTCTGTGAGTTGAAGAATGGATGTTTAACTACACAAACACTCAAAAGATTCACTCTTGTTGCTTTTGGTTGTGGAATGTAAGTTTATGAAGTATGGACTAATTTAGTGCTTTCTAAGTTCTTTGTTAAAAATTTTAAAGTTCACTTAAAAAGTGAGGAGTACAAATACTCTTTGTGTCTCAAATTTTGACCTACAACATTAAAGGCACTAGAAGTGCATAATGGAGAAATAACTATGGAACACTCTCCCTCTTTTAACTGCAAATTTACTGCCAAATCCCTAGGTACTCTAATGGAAAGCAAAATGGTTCAATGAAATAAACACAGAAGGATAAATTACCTCTTGGGCAGAAACAGGCCTAATTAAAAGGGCTTGCCAATAAAGCAATGAAATGTTTAAAAATAGATTTTGAAAAAATGTTTAAAAATAAGCAATTGATTTACTCTATTTTTGAAAATAAAGAGGCACACTTCATTCTGGGCATATGTGAGCCTTATTCTTCCTGGTTCTGCTGTGAAAAATTAGAGGATTATTTAAAGAGAATCATGGAGGCTTGGAAGGACAGCAGAGACCAAAATCATGGGGCATTTCAAGAAGCAGTTTCCTTGAGGTTAAAGATAAAAGTCTAGATTCACTGACCTTAAACAGAAAGAATCTTTATGGATAACATTTCAATCATATATAAATTTGTTTTTAGCTTTGAAATGTATTTGTCCCTTAAATGAACCCATATGAGAAAATGCAATGTTTCAAGTGAAAGTTGAAATTGTTCTTGCTGAAATAGAAATAAATGAAAGGCCAGAATTCCAACTGTTCCTCTCCGATCTCCAAGGTGAACTTAAACTCTTTCCTGGGGCCATTAGTAGGAGAGTTTGAAAACTGCAAATCTAGAACAATTTCTTTATTTTACAATTGAAGAAAATGAAGCCCAATAAAGACTAAATGATGTATTCAAGGTCACATGGATGTAAACTGAGCCAGTACTAGAACCCTTGCCTTTCAAGCAAATAATCAGGGATATATGCATAATTCAGCCCTTCTGTAACTTTGTGCAAACTATTTATTTAACATAACTGCTTCATACCTTCTTGAAGACCATACGGAAACTTTGAAACTTCTTTCTATCACCAACACTTCCTAATGTCTTTTAGTTATTTTATCATTATATATTGATTTAATTGAAATTTCCAATCATGGTACAGCCCTAACATATGAAAAATTAAAGCAGCCTGGCAATTAAAACAGGGAATATACAACGATTCAAAATACATGTTGAGAGTAGGTAGTACTAGTCACATGGTAATAGATATAGCAGAAGATAAAAATCCCTTTCTTCAAAGAACTTACACTATTTATGAGGAGACAAAAACAATTCTATGTGAGAGAGGAAGAGAAAAAATTTGTTGTTAAATTGAATTTTACTGAATGTCATTATGATAGGATTTCATTGAAGGGAATGCTGAGTAAGACAAGGAAGGTTATATGCTAAAGGTTATACTTAAGATAGGCTTTGAAGTTAGAATAGTAACCAAACAAAAGAAAATGAAATACATCATTGTGAATTTGAAGAACAGCATTTTAAAATGTAAGATGATAAGTGTAAGAAGAGTCTATACATTAAATATAAAATGTTGTATAATGAGTGACAATAAGTCTTTTAGTTTGAAGATACAGATTGCTAGGAAAGTGTCATGATTTTTCTACATTTTATTAATTCTTAATAATGCATGAGTGTGTCCATTGGTTGTCCTTCACAATTATGAACACTATTAATCAGCAGTTCTGCTATATTAGATTATTCCACCTGAATAAAAATCCCTGTATCTCTCCTCCTCATCAACATTAATGTTTTGAGGACTGGAAAACCTAATTTACCAACTTTAAAGCAGATTTAAAATTTGTTTTTAGTTGGATTCTTCCAACTAAATGTGGAATTTTTACACTCAAGGTCACTTGTACTAGGCAAAAAACACAATATCCTGCTTTTAGAAAAGTGGCTTAAAAAAAGTTCTTTATAGTATCCTTAAAAGGTTTCTCAAAATTCAAATAGATTTTACAAAATAACATCTTAACGATTTCAGGGTAAATAAGTGAAAAATTAGACGATTAAATTTCCTTCAAAAATATACTTTTGCAAATTAAAAGCAAAAGTGCTCAGGGGATAAATGTGTTTTAGATTTTCAAAGACTCAATGTATTTTTTAAATAAGTCAGGCAATTTTGAACCCTGATTCAGCAAGATTTGCCCATTTTTAATCTATTTAGAATTGGATTTAAAAATATCTCCATTCTACCTCATTGAACCTCAGTTTAAGTATACCATGAAGAAATGGAGCACAGAACACACAATCTCATTTTTTTAAATATATTATTCTATTTTTAATATAATTCAATCAATGTAGATAGGCAAAATAGATAATATAAGACCACTTATCCCATACCAAAACATAATTTTAATTGCTTACTCTGAATTATTTAGCTAGTACATATATATTTTTAAAATGCAGCAACTCTGAACTTTTCTTCTTTTTCTCCAGTGATTTATTTAACAAAAATACATTTGGCCCATTAGTGTTTCCATGATCAATCTCATCTGAACACTTATAATCAAAAATCATAAAGTCATCCAAGCATATGTTTTCCACATATAGCATTCAAAATGCATCTGTCATTTCTGAGCACCACAAAGAAGGCTTGTTGCTATGTTCCTTCTCTATAAAGAATTTAAAAGTACTGTTGGTATTACGGTGTTCAATGATCAGAGAGTTTTCATTTCAGGCAAAGATAAATACTCCATTTTTGAAGAAAAAAATAAACTCTATACAAGGGGAGAGGTTTCTGTACTAATTGTTTATTCACATTTATTTAGGCATTCATTAATTACCAAAAAAAAAAAAAAATTTTTTAAATTTTTTTCTGTAAGCATTTACTAAGACAGAAACTGTACTATACTAACTTTTAAGTATACCTTACAAATAATGCTTTATACAGTCTTACAAGGTTAAATTTGCAAACTAAAATTTCCATATTTTTCAATATATTTCCTTATAACATAAAGTATAGTAGTTATATATATTTTAATATTAATTAGTTTTCCAGAATATAAAGATAAGAATATTTAAGGCCTTTCCACTGGAGTTAAAATATCAATACAAATATTTCAACAGGCCAAATAATGAAAAGAATATAACAAATACAGAAATAAGGTTTATCAATAAGCTTATTGATAAATAAAAAATTGATTCACTAAAAAATTTACAAATATATCAATTTATCCTCATCATGTGCCCTCTTTTGAAATACACACACACAAACAAACTTCTATAAGCTAGAATTCAAAATAAGGCAAGCTCACCTTTGGGAATCCATTGTATACCTGGCACTTATGATTAGAGACCTTTATTTTAGCAATAGATAACAATTATTATCATTTTTAAACAACCATTCTATGACTTTGGAGCTTATAATGTTTATTTACACATGCTATCAAGATGGAGCAGGTTTGGGTCATTTAAATTTTCATGCCATGCCATTTACTTTGTGATTTGTGACAAAGCTACCACCACAAATGACAAAGCACCTGCTACTACCTATTCTCATTCCCATGACAGTGCCTATCTTTGATGCTGCTAAGGATCACATTACATACAAGATTTTGCAGTTGAAAAGGCCAGTGGAAAGCTGTAAACTAAAAGGTCATACCTAATGTGACTCAGAGAATGAAAATAGTCCAGTTGTTGCTAATTATCTCCCATCTTGTCAAATCTACGTGCTCTTTGAAAAATGTTTGAAAGTTACATTTCACAAAATGAAATCACCCAATCTGCTTTGAGCACATCTTTAGCATAGTCTCTGGTGGGAGTCTGAGTTGTGCTTACCCTAGTACACAGACACACGGATGTGTCTGGTAAATTAGTGGTATTTAAATATAGGAGTCTAAGAATTCTCTCGGTAAGTTAGAAGATGATTCAGGGAATGATTTTGTTATTCTGGTTGCTTTCTAATCCTCTCAGCAAAGATGTATTTCTGATTTGTATGGTAAAGAAAAGTTTATCTCAGAAATACTAAAAGAAATGTTTCTAAAATCTCCATGGGCCATTGAGGGGAGTAGACTCAGGAGACCTAACAATGATAGCTCTGTTAACTAATAGAAATGTTGCCAGTAACTTTCAGGTCAAACACGCAATGGAATTGGCATTTTGGCATGAACATCGGTAAGTCAGAGAGTGAGAACGACCTTGGAAGAAAAGACTGGATTGCAAAGACATAACCTTCAAAGACGTCTCAAGATTTCTAACAAAACAGTAATTATAGTTGTGTTTGATGCAAGAGACACAAATGTCTGCAAATGGAAAATATAAATGTCTGTTTAAAGGAAGACCTCTAGACACATATAAAATGTTTATACAACTAAACAATGCACACTGTTATATCCCTAGAATGATTAAAAAAAAATAAAAACACCTTGGAAGTGATTCAGGTCAGTTCCTTCATATTAGAGACAAGGAAACAAAGGTATATATATAGGTCAAGTAATTTTTCCAAGACCCTGTCACTTAGATCTGCAACTAGGCTTTAAGTCTCTTCTCCTACCCCTGAGCCTATTTCACTATATACCATTGCCTCTAGTAGAAAATTCAATCCATCAAGTATTTGTTAAACACCTCCTGTGTGAAAATTATTAAGCCTTGTACTTAAGTTACTTTTCTGCATTAAATAGTGCAATTTTGTAGGAGATATAAAGTCAAGAACCTCAAATTGTTCTGATGTAGAGAACAGCTTTATATAGTACTCTGTTTTCCCAAAACTATGAAATCAGCTCCCTATGATATTGAATCTTTTCCAATAAGTAACTAATGCATGGTAACAATCTAAAGATGAAGAGCATAATGGGAAGAGGAAAGAAACAAATATTTGTTCATACTTCAGCAGTAGGGAATACCAGTAACTGCAGGAAATGGCCATGTAAAATGTATTATAGGTTGGCAGCAGACATTGCATTAGAATGCGAATTTGCTTTTCCTCTAAAATGTGCCCTTTTTTTTCATCATGCACTTGCTAAATAAGAAATGTCCTTAATGCTGTGATATAAATTGTTCATTCTACCTTGGAAAACAGATACCATTTAAGTATTTATAATAACACTAGTCTCCAATTTGCACTGGCAGGTGAGTATTCAGTCCAGACAAACACAATCCTACCAAAATGGCATGTAAAAACCACTCATTCATTTACATTTTGCAGAGTGATATGTCATCTTGATATTTGTTAAAATGAATATATTTCAATGGTTTGACTACTGAAGTTTCTATAGTATTTAAAAACAATAATTTTGAACACACTTCTTGGAGTAGGTTATTTATACCTGTTAATCTTTTTATTAATTCTCCCTGAACTTCTGCTTAAGTCTTCTAACCCAGCTTTCTCCATTTGTTCTATTGAATGGTCACCCAGTTGTTCATTTTCAGTCTATGGCCTCTTTAGCAATGTTATCATAGCTTTTAAGACATTTAGCACTCACTTTTTCTTAGTTAACCTAAACCTCATTCTTAACCCTCTTTTTGCTCCATTGGCTTCACTATAAGAGCTATGAAAGACATGCTACATACTTTTTGAAAGTAAACCATAATCTAAAATCAACTTGGTGCTCTTGGAGTAAATATTATTGCTAATCTTTTTAGGGCATGAGAGTTTTAAGAAATACCTATAAAATAAATCTGAGTCACCTCATTTGGAAAAGGTCAAGGCCTTTTTAAAAGATGATTATCCTTTTTGACAAGAGATTAATAGGAACCAGATTTACCTTCACATGTAATAAAACGGCAAAATATATAAACAATAGTTTTCAGACATTGAATAATAGATGATATGCAACTGTGACCAGTGAAAGAAAGAAAAAATATCAAACTGAACTTAATTCCCCCAGCTTACTGCCCAGAGTCCATTTTCCAGGTCAAAGTGAAGAACAGGAACCTAACCAGGACACTGCAAACTTCCTGAGTTTTGGAGATAAAGATCAAAGGGCAGGGAGAATAAGGGAACTAGAATTTGCAGAGTAGATTATTAGAGAAAAAAAAAAAGTTGAACAGAGAGAAAGATAGGGAGATAAGCAGAAAGGGACTCCGAGGCTTTGGTTAAGTATTGGTCTGTGCACGTATGAGACTAAACTGAGACTGGGGAAAGAACCATTGGAAAGCAGTTGGCAGAACCATTTCCAGAGTTAAAACTGTGTTGGAAATCATTTGTGTTCTAGCCAGTCAGAATTGAAAGACTTCATAATACATAGGATATCATCAAACCACCTTGTATCAAACCAGAATGATACTTTCCATTTGCCTAAGCAAGTTTACAATCTATCCCCAAAGATAGAGTCCTTAGAATGGTATTACTTTAGTAATTAAAAATGCTTCTTTTGATCCATCTTATAAAGTTTTTTATTTTTTATAAAAGGCCCCAAAATATCAAACTGACTCCCAGTAATTTACATGTGGCCAGATTAAAGATCAGCAAATAATATTTAAAGAAATATAACAACAATCAAAATCCATCTATGTAAAATTCACAACATCTGGACTCATTCAAAATTAGCCAGACATACAAAGAAACTAAACTGTGCAACTGATATCCGGGAAAACAACAAAAATTAAATCAATGTATAAAAAGCCAAATCATATGATCTTCTCAAAATATGCAAAAAGAAAAAAAAAGTTTAACATAATTCAATACACATTTATAATAAAACTCTCAGAAAACTTTAAAAAGAAGATAATTTCCTTAATTTATTAAGGGAATCTTCAAAATATATAGAGCTAACATCAAACTTAATGGTAAAAAACTGAATTCCTTCCCCTGAATACTTGCAACAACACATACATGTCCACTTAACTACTGTTATTCAATATTGTACCTGGAAATTCCAGCCAGTGAAATAAGACAAGAAAAAGAAATAAAAATAATACAGATTGGAACAGAGAAAACTGGCATTATTTGCAGGTGACCAAATAATAAGTGTTGAAAACCTGTAAGTGTTGAAAACCTACTATAAAAATGCCTCTAGAATTAGTAAATAAATTTA
Organism: Lepilemur ruficaudatus; assembly: GCA_963574885.1. Lineage (NCBI taxonomy): Eukaryota > Metazoa > Chordata > Mammalia > Primates > Lepilemuridae > Lepilemur > Lepilemur ruficaudatus. The sequence goes on from CAUYRT010053353.1 coordinate 42,384, forward strand.
GAATGGTCACAGGATATAATGTTAATATAGAAAAACTAAACATATTATTCAATAGTAATGTATGGTTAAAAATTGAAATAGAAAATAGTTTATTATAGCATCAAAAATGTAAAATACTTAGGAATAAATTTTTTTAAAAAAACCATAAAGTAGAACTGTACATTGAAAACTGGAAAGCATTACCTGGTCAGATCAGCAGTTCTGGTGGAGTAAGGTCCTTCTAAAAGCTGTTCCATAAAAATAATGTGCTGAAATAAAAAAAATTTTGGATGTAAATTTGTTTACATCCAAAAAAAAAAAAGCAATAACAACACTGGAAAAACATATGACAATTGACCTTTTTCAGAATTCTCAAATATAAGCAAAAGTCTGCAATAATCAAATGAATATTTATTAAAGCAAACAGCTGGATCTCACTAAGAAAAGTTGAATTTTGTAAGAATAGAAAGCATGTTTACTTCTATTCTCGTCCCCTTCTCCCTAGTTCCATAGCTCTGCATATTGTGAAAACCTGAATGCTATCACATACTGAAGTAGACAACACAAGTTTGGAAACTCCCTCAAACACCATTCTCAGAATATTGTTATTATTTGATATATCTGGTAATTCCCTGGGAACCCCCATTTATAGGCTTGTCTTCATTTGACCTGAACTAGACTTTGCTCAGTGGAAACATCTTTTCCACACAGGCATTTGTGAAAAACAATTAGTGACAATTATTTAATGATGCAACGTCCTCACAGTGATAAAATTTGGGAAAACAAGAAGCTGACCAAACATCTTAAGATAAAGAACTGGGAATTAAATATCTGTAGGGTGCTTTGAAAATGTCTAAAATATTCCTAGGTATCTAGATGTGTAACTCTACATGTGTAGAGTTATGCTTATTCATAGGGTTGTGGGCATGCACAGTAAAGACATCAGAGGTCTCTAAGATCTCGGTCGGGCAGTGGCTCACTCACACCTGTAATCCCAGCACTTTTGGAAGCTGAGGTAGAAGGATTGCTTGAGCCCAGGAGTACAAAGATCAGCCCGGATAATACAGTGAGACCCTGTCTCTAAGGAAAAAAGGTAAAGGAGAGAGGGAGGGAGGGGGGGAAGAGAGGGAGAAGGAGAGAGAAAGAGAGAGAGAGAGAGAGAGAGAGAGAGAGAGAAACAGAGAGACAGAGAGGTCTCTAAGATCTCACCTCTGAGGTTGACCTTGAGGTTAAACATAAGCAGAATGTGAAGACTAAGGCATAGTTATAAACTGTTTGCCTGTGTATTTGCGATATGACCCAACACACATCAGAGTAGCTTGGCAAAACCTGGGAGATTCATTGATCCTGGGTGCTTAGGGAAACTCTATTCAGTTATTAGCTTGCCACTAGACTAGCCACACAGAGACTTTGGAAGTGGCCCCTGAGTGAATCTATAATGCACTGTCATTCACTCTCATCTTGTACCCACGAAATGGAGCTACCATTTAAAACTAAGCTCTGACTTTCCCCCTCTTCCAGCTGATGTGCAGGAATCTCTGAGGGAGGATGCTGGTGAGGTATCAGTGGGAGTCCTGAGGGTCTGGGCTGCAGGCTCTTGGAACATGCTTGTGCCTTGGGTCCTTCTTAGGCTCAATCCTTGATGCACCACTTATGCCTTGCAATGGATTGCCACTGGGCACCCATTTATGATTTGGGTGTCTCATAGGACTTAGCTCATGATAAACAATTCTGGTAGAATGGTCACTTCTGGTACCATCTCTACCAGGGCCACACAAAATGACAGGGATTGTTTTTCAAAAAGTGCATATTTCTCTACAGCACAAGACATGGTCTTGCCCCAGTCCGCAAAGGACCTATACTGCGATTCCACAGACTCTACACAGAGTCTTCCTCTCTATTGATACCTATAGCATTAATGCACATTAGGTGAGATGGCAGTGGAGGAGGTTGAATGACTCCCAGAATACACCAAAAAACACTGAATTTTATATTTTATAATTCCAAATGTATGGTATATAATTTAATCTCAATTCAATAAGAAATATTTTTGAAATAAATGAAAATAAGCCTAAATAAGTGGAGAGAAACCTAAATAAGTGGAGAGATATGATATATTCACTATTTAGAATATTGAGTATTGCTAAAATGTCACTTCTCTCCAATTGAGCTATAGATTCAATGCAATCCTATTCCAAATCCTAGTAGGCTTTTTAATAAAAATTCATCAGCATATTCTAAAATGTATATAGAAACATATATGACTAGTCTAGTCAAACATAATTTTAAACAATGAAAATAAAGTTGGAAGACTTATGATATCTGATTTTAAGACATACAATAAAACTATAGTAATCAATAGAGTCTTGAAATTGACCCATGTATATAGAATCAATTGAGTTTTCAAAGAAATATATGAAGTCCTAAGTGTGAAAGCCTAGGATATAAGGGTTCTTGATGAAAATATTGAAGAAAATAATTGTTTTGTTAGAATAAAATTATAAGCCATAAGTGAAAAAAAATTAGTGAAAATCAAAATGTTAATGTTTTAAAAGGTAATGTTAAGAAAATGAATAGGGAAGTCAGAGAAGGATAGAAAATATTTGCAAAATATGTCTGATAAAAGACTTGTTTCTAGATAAAGGATTTTTTCAATTTTAAAAAATGGATAAAATTTAGACAATTCACAAATAAAGATATTCAAATGGAAAAAAATCATGAGAAGAGGCTTATTTCTAATTTAAAAAATGAAAATTAATTTCACATTGAGATATAGCTTTACTTTCCCTAGAATTTATAAAATTAAATACTGAAAACAGTAAATGCAGGCAATGACGAGAAACAACAAGAACTCTCATATATTGTTAGTGGAATATACAATGGTATGGAAGATTTGGAAAAAAAAATGTCATTGTTTCTTAGTCTTTCCATATGACCTCCACTTGATTCTCAGATATTCTTCAAGCTATGTGAAAATGCATGTTCACACACACAAACAAAACTTTTACTCAAATGTACACAGCAACTTTATTCTCAAAAGCTCCAAATTAGATACAACCCAAATGATAATGAACTTGTGAATGGTAAACAGATGATGGTTTATCCATACAATGAACTACTGAGCAGTAAAAAGGAATTAACTACTGATGCAGAAAATTAATATATCACACAAACATTAGGTAAAGTAGAAGCATCTAGACAAAAAAGACTACATATCTGCTTATTTGAAGGTGTAGAAAAGTCAAATCTAGAGACAGAAAGATTTGTGGTTGTAAGAAACTGAGGATTTCAATGAAAATAAGAATGAGGAAAGTTTCTGTTGATAAATATATTCTATATCTATGCTGTATTATGGGAATGTAATGCATGCCACATGTGTAATTTTAAAAATTCTAGTAGCTACTTTAAGAAGGTAATAAGAAAGAGGTGCAATCAGATTTAATTACAACATATATCTCATTTAACCCAATGTCACTGACCATGTTGCACTAGCCACATTTCAAGTGCTCAAGCACTACATATGCCTGGTTGCTACTGTATTCAATAATGAAGTTCTATATTATGATATCAATGGTTTGATCTCATACTCAGATTGTGATAGATTTGACAAAACTCAGAATTTTGTACTTAAATTTATACATTTTATGGTATATAAATTATACATAAAAAGCTAATTAAAAACAAACATAATAAAACAGTAAAAACAAATAATTATAAGAATGAAATGCAATCACTGTTAAAATTCCAGCATCATTTTTTGCAGATCTAGAAAAAATGATTCTATGATTCATATGGAACCAGAGAAGACCGTGTATAGCAAAAGCAATCATAAGCAAAAAGAACAAATCAGGAGGCATCAATTTACTAGACTTCAAACTATACTACAAGGCTATAGTAACTAAAACAGTATGAAACTGTCACACAAACAAAGACATAAATCAATGGAATAGAACTGAGAATCCAGTTATGAAACCATCCTCATATAGCTATCTAATCTTTGACAAAGCAGACAAAAACATACACTGGGGGAAAGAATCCTTATTCAATAAATGGTGCTGGGAAAACTAGATAGCCACATGTAGAAGACTGAAACAGGATCCGGACATTTCACCTCTCACAAAAATCAATTCACGGTGGATAACAGACTTAAACCTAAGGCATGAAACTATAAGAATTCTAGAAGAAAATGTTGGAAAAACTTTTATAGACATCGGCCTAGGCAAAGAATTTATGAAGAAGACCCTAAAGGCAATCACAGCATCAACAAAAATAAATAAATGGGACCTGATGAAATTAAAAAGCTTCTGTACAGCCAAGGAAACTATCATGAGAGCAAACAGACAACCTATACAATGGGAGAAAATATTCCCATGTTACACATCTGATAAAGGGTTGATAATTAGAATCCATATAGAACTCAGGAAAATCAGCAAGAAAATATCAAACAATCCTATCAAAAAGTGAGCAAAGGACATAACACAAACTTTTCAAAAGAAGATAGACTAATGGTCAACAAACATATGAAAAAACGCTCAACATCTCTAATCATCAGGGAAATGCAAATCAAAAGTGTAATGAGATATCACTTATCTCCAGTGAGAATTACCTTTATCAAAAAGTCACAAATCAATAAATGTTGGCATGGATGTGGAGAGATAGGGACACTCATACACTGATGGTGGGACAGCAAAGTAGTGCAACTTCTGTGGAAAGTAATATGGAGATACCTCAAAGAGCACAAGTAGAGCTACCATTTGATTCAGCAATCCCACTACTGGGCATCTACCCAAAGGAGAAAAAGACATTCTGTAAAAATGACATCTGCACTCAAATATTTATAGCAGCACAGTTCACAATTGCAAAGATGTGGAAACAACCTAAGTACCCATCAATACATGAGTGGATTAACAAAATGTGGTCTATGTATACCATGGAGTTCTGCTCAGCCACAAAAAAAAAAAAAAAAAAATGGTAATTTAGCACCTCTTGTATTATCCTGGATAGAGCTGGAGCCCATTCTAAGTGAAGTATCGCAAGAATGGGAAAACAAGCAGCACATGTACTCACTATCAAATTGGTATTAACTGATCGACACTTAAATGCACATATAGTAATAACATTCATTGTGTGTCAAGCAGATGGGAAGAGGTAGGAAGGGATGGGTACATAAACACCTAATGGGTGTGGTGTGCACTGTCTGGGGGATGGGCACACTTGAAGCTCTGACTTGGGTGGGGCAAAGGCAATATACATAACCTAAACATCTGTCCCCCTATAATATGCTGAAAGAAAAAAAACTAAAAAATAGAAAGAATTATTCCTCTGTATAATTTCAGAACATACACAATACATTCATATATATGTGTGTTTTTATATAAAACACATCTATCTATCTTGCATCTGTCAAAATTAAAGCACCAATCAAGTATTTCAGAAACTACGTCCTATACACAGAAAGCCAGACAGTTTTTCCACAAGTGGGAACACATTGTACATATTACATTTTATTCTGCTTTCTGGACTTTCTCTATATACAACACATAGTGCCTAAAACACTTGATTAACTCTTGAATGTTGAGAAATGGAAGACATTAACCTGATCCTAACGTACTCAAGAAAGAAGATAGTCAAAAGGTAGTACTGTTCTCTTAAGGTATATGTATCCCATTAATCAATATCAATGACAGCAAAGGAATAACTCCAAGGGAAAAGAAGTAAATCCTATTATTATGGATTCATTTTTCAACACAATCTTTCCAGCTGGCTGTTAATTTGAAATTCAAGGTAGAAATAAAAAATAGCATCTTGTCTTGTAGATTTGAATAAATAAATATGAGTTTGGGCTTCATTGCCCTGAGACCTCTCTCTGCTTAATTTCAGTGATCTTCTGGGATAACTACAGTCACCATTTACAGAGTTTATTGATTAAGAAATTAATAAATTATGATAAACTCAGGCATTCTTAAGTGTGTGCATTGCAACACCAGCAACAGAGCAGGTGTTGAATACTAACCTTTTAGCTGTGTAACAGTAGAGTCAGAAGAATACATAGGAAACACTAGCATTCTGACAGTCTATGCTGTAGTTGGAAAAATTAAAGAATTTCAGACATCTATTTCCATCTGCTATTGGTTTACAATACCCTAAGGCACTATCCAAAAAGGACATTTCAAACAACTACTAATCATACAAATAGGAAGATTGAAAATGTTTAGCTCCAACACATTTTCACAAGAAATTCTACATCTATTCTTCATTATCTTTATTATCCTAAGTATGCACATTTTTGAAAATCATTTTATTTTCCTAAAAGTGCATTTTTTAAAGGAAAGCTCTTTGTTTAAGTTTGGGGAGTTAGTGTTAAGATTTTCTACACCAATCCTTTTCTGAACCACTTAAGAGTTTATTTCTGTATTCAGCTGCGTATATGGCACATATGTGTGTATATATGTATGTGTGTATGTATATATATGCAAGAGACAGTATATATTTTTAGTATTTCATGTAATTAGTCTAAATGTAATTGTTACTTACATTATTATTCTTTATAATGGATACATAAAAAAGTAACAAAATTTAAGATGATAATTTAATCTTTTAGCGAACAGTGAACATGACACAATTCTTGAAAATTGCTCAGAGAGTAGATTTTAGGTGCACTCACCACAAAAACAAAGCATGTGAGATAATTCATATGCTAATTAGGTCAATCTGGCCATTCCACAATATATACATATTTTAAAACAACATACACATGATATATATATAATTTTTTGCCAAGTACAAGTAAAAAAAGATACATTGTACCTACGCACAATGTTTAATTTCTTATATGGTATGCATATTGACAGTTTAACCCACATATATGTGTTTATATATATATAATCAAATATTATCACTAATTATATATTTTTATTTAAGATGATTATTATAGCCATGATCAGTCAATACAGACGATTCAATTTTTAACACAATAAATTGTCAGCAGAGTTACAATCCACACTTATTTATAGTCATTAGCTGGGGTAATCACATACTTTCTCTCTATATTCATGGGTACTAAATCTATTCTTTCTACTTCATTATTTTATTCTTTATGTAACATTAGAAACAAAATTAAACTATTAAGGGAGATGTCATTCTTCTCTGGTCAAGCCTGTCTAGAACTTAATATCCAGAATCTACAAAGAAGAGTCATTGAAAAGTATTAGGATTCTCTAGAGAAATATATATATATAAAATATTTATATATATATATATATAATAATAAATGGCTCACGCGATTATGGAGGCTGAGAAATTCAATGATCTACCGTCTGCAAACTGGAGACCCAAGAGAGCCATGAGTGGGCCTTCAGTCTCAGTCTGAAAGCCTGAGATCCAGGAGAGCCCTTGGAATAAGTTTCAATTTGAGTACAAAGAAGACTGATATCTTAACTCAAGAATAGTCAAGAAGAGGCAGTAAATTCTCCTTCACCCTGACTCTTGATCTGTTTAGGCCTCCAATAGATTAAACGATGACTGTCTATACTGAGGAGGTAAATCTGCTTTAATCAGCCTACTGATTCAAATGTTAATCTCATTCAGAAATATCATTACAACATACATTCAGAATAATGTTTAACCACATATCTGGGCACCTTGTGTTGCAGTCAGGTTGACACATAAAATTAACCATCATAGGTGGCAATAACAACCCATTACCTGTGTCCAAGTGATTTTCCTCATAGCTAACTCCCAACAAGCACCAGATATTTAGAATATTTTTTCATGCTAGCTGGCAAAATAGATTCTACGCATATATTTTGCCAAACCATTTACACAGGGAAATAAGTGGGATTTTCCTTCCTGATTTAGGGGGTACATTTGCAGTTTTGTTACATGGGTATATAATGCATGGGCTTTTAGTGCACCCAACACCTGAATAATTTACATCGTACCCAATAGGTAAATTTTCATTCCTCACCCCCCTCCCACATTCCCACCATCTGGAATCTACATTGTCTATTATTCAACTCTGTATGTCCATGTGTACCCGTTGTTTAGCTCTCACTTAAAAGTGAGAACATGTGGTATTTGATTTTCTGTTTCTGAGTTATTTCACTTAGAATAATGACTTCCAGTTAAATCTATGGTGTTACAAAATAAATGATTTCATTCTTTTTTATGGCTGAGTAGTATTTCATGGCATGTTATTATGCCATATTTTCTTTACCCAAACATGTATTGATGGACACTTAGGTTGATTCCAGGACTTTGCTATTATGAATAGTGCTGTGTAAAACATACAAGTCAAAGTGTCTTGTTTATGTAATGAATCATTTTCCTTTGGGTAGATAACTAGTAGTGAAACTGCTAAATCAAATGGTAGTTCTATTTTTAGCTCTTTGAGAAATTTCCATACTGTTTTCCATAGAGGTTGTACTAATTTATATTCCAACAACAGTGTATAATCATTTCATTTTCTCTGCCTCCTTGCCTGTATCTGTTGCTTTTTAATTTTTTAGTAATATCCATTTTGATTGCTGTAAGATGTTATCTCATTTTGATTTTAATTTTCGTTTCTTTGATGATTAGTGAGGTTGAGCATTGTTCATATATTTTTTGGCTATTTGTACAGCTTTGTTTGAAAAATGCCTGTTCATGTCCTTTGCCCACTTTTTTTTTTTTTTTTGAGACAGAGTCTCACTCTGTTGCCCAGGCTAGAGTGCCATGGCATCAGCCTAGCTCACGGTAACCTCAAACTCCTGGGCTCAAGCAATCCTCCTGCCTCAGCCTCCCAAGTAGCTGAGACTACAGGCATGCGCCACCATGCCCAGCTAATTACTTTTTGATGGATGATTTTTTTCTTGTTGAGTTGTTTGAGTCCCTTGTAGACTCTGGATGTTATATTAGTCCTTTGTTGGATAAGTTGCAAATATTTTTTTTCCCATTCTATAAGTTGTCTGTTTATTCTGTTGATTATTTATTTTGCTATGCAGAAGATTTTTACTTTAATTAAGACATATTTGTCTATTTTTGTTTTTATTGCATTTGTTTTTGGGGATTTAATCATAAAATTGTTGTCTTGGCCAATGTCCAAGAGAGTTTTTCCTAGGTTTACTTCTAGGATTTTTGTAGTTTCAAGTCTTACATTTTCGTCTTTAATCTATCTTAAGTTAATCTTGTATATGGTGAGAGATAGGAATCCAGTTTCATTTTTCTGCAAATGGCTATCCAATTTTCAAAGCATCATTTATTGAATAAGGTGTGCTTTCCCCAGTGTATATTTTTGTCAACTTTGTTGTAGGTATATGACTTTATTTCTGGCTTCTCTATTTTGTTGCATTGATTTATGTGTCTATTTTTATATGAATATCATGCTGTTTTCGTTACCATATCTTTGTAGAATAACTTAAAGTTGGGTAACGTGATGCCTCCTGCTTTGTTCTTTTTGCAAAGAATTCCTTTGGTTATTCAGGCTCCTTTTTGGTTCCATATGAATTTTAGGATTGTTTTTTTCTAATTCTGTGAAAAATCATGTTGGTAATTTGATATTCCATCTCCAAATATATCTTTAGTCATTTCTTAATAATGAATTATTTCAGTCTTACAGAAAATTTAAGAGACCAAAATGACAAAGCACCATGTACCCCAAATCCAGATTAATAAATCATAATATGTTACTATATTTACTCCCAATATTTTTATTTTGTTATTTTTAAGAAACAAAATCTTATGAATACAGTTACCACCCTGAGAACAATTCTGTAAACACATTCTCCAGGTGTAACAGCTATTCTTACTTTGTTGTACTTTAATCCTTGAATGCAAATGTGCAATCAATAATATTGTTAGCATGTTTTTTTTAAATTTTTATAAATGTTCTCATACTGTCATAGTTATCATTGTTCAACTAGCCTATTTCTACTCCACAATTGTTTCATAATTTTATACATTTGATTTATGCAGCTCTAGTTTATTAATTTCAACTGATTAGAGCTGTACTTCATGAACATTTCATAATATTTTTGAATTCTTTAGTTAAGAACTTTTTAGCAAATACTTTATTATTTCAAATAATACTAGAATGAACACTCTTTCAGATGTCTCTCTGGGCACTTGAGAAAGAGGTTCTTGAGCTATATATCCAGATTGTGGGGTGTGCACAGCTTTCACTTTACCAGTTATGATTACATTTGTTCTTCAAAGTGGTGATGCTTCTTTATGATCCCATTATCTATATATGAGAGTCCTCTTGCTCCAGTGTTTTCTCCAATACTTGGCACTGCAGGACTCTTTGACAAATTAATGTTTGTGAAAATAGATCTCATCTTTTAAAAATTTTGTTATTTTCCATAAATTTTCTCTTCAGATAATTTGCCCCAAAGGATCCATTTACTCACCCTACGTTTTTTGCTATGGAATTAATTTGTCTGCATTTGATACCAAATATATTTAATTTATATATTCATTTATAGATATAGTTTTATAATTGTTTAATCTTTATTTCTCAATTTAATTTGAGATCAGAGATTACAATACATTGTGATAATATTCTTTGAAATTTATTGGAATTTACTCTTTGACTTAGTTTGTAGTCAGTTTGTAAATTTCAATGTATCCTTGATCTGAATGCATAATCTAATTGATTAGATGAAAGATTATATAAATCTATGCTAGAGTGCACTCTCTCTCTCCATCATCTATCTAAATGTGTTTAAGAAAACATTTTAATTTTACTTTTCAAATTTACTAAGCATAACAAATTTTGTTACAATCATTAGCTTCTGATGGAAACATACTGAAATCTCCTATGTTTATAGATTTTGTTGGTTTCTCCTTATGGCTTTGACATTTTAATTTGTGTTTTTGAAGCTGTGTTTTAGATGCAAAATATTGGTGATGGTTATATTAACTTGGTGAACATTTTCTTTTGGCTCTTTATTTACATTAAAGCTTGTGATAAATTCTACTTTTTATCTGTTATTACTTATACTACAGAAGCTTAGGTTTGGTTAGTGATTGCTTGATGTATTTTTTGGTTAACCTATTTTTAGACTTAGTGTCTCTATTTGTCTTAGGATTCTTTTATTAACCAGCATATAGGTTCACTATTTTTTAAAAAATTTAAAACTCTGTCTTTGAATAGATTAGTTTCATTTATTTACTTTTATTATGATTATTGCTATATTTTGACTCACTTATGTCCTATGGTATGTTTTCTCTTGACCAGTATATTAATTTTAAAATCATTGCTGCCTCTCCCTGCAGTGCCCCTTGTTATGGTGGCCCTCCCTGCAAGAAGAATATACTTTCTAGTTTTGCCAATGTTATTCTTGTCACATGATTTGACTTCCCCAGTGAAATTTGAGCAAAAGTAATACTAGTCTTCTTTGAGCAGAAGCATTATGGGCCAGTGTATGATTTCCTATGATCTCCTTCTTCTCTGTCACAAGACCAGAGATTCCCAAATAGAAACTCCTCCATTGGCCTGAGTCATAGAGTGAAGATTACACGAAGTCAAGCCAAGATCAACCCACAGGAGACATTTAATGATAACAAAATCAGACCTTTAATGGTGTAAATCACTGAAATTTGTGGATCATATTTTAGCCCATCAAAACCCTCTTGTAAACTGACTGAAAAAAAGGATCCGTGTGCTTCATTTCCTTCCCATCCTTTTCATCCTTCACTTGATCAATGCTTGAATACATGTTTTTCTACTTTCCTTTTCTTTCCCTTTACTACTTGAGAAGCTTAAAATTACATTTACATTTTTCCAGTGAATTTTTTCAAATTTTCAGTGCACAGGGAATTTAGCAAGTATTAACTACCTACTGATCACTCCTCCCCAACCAGTGTTATATTCTTGAATTGAATTTTAAATTCAGTTTTATTTTAAATTATATATAATAGTCTTTATTTTCTTTCTATAATAGCCAATAATTTATTAAATTTACCAATATATCTTATTTCTTTTTGTAAGGTACTTATTTATTTTTTTTTTTATTTTTAATGTTCTTTCTCCATCTGGCTTACTCTCATTGCCTATTAATTTTGTGGTTTGGACATTTGCCCTAGTCTTCCACGCAGAACTAGTCTTATTATGATATGTTGTGACTTCTGTCCTCATGCTCATGTTGGAAATATTGAAGTACCAATCCAGAGGAAGCAAGCAGCTCAGGTCCTCATTGGCATGTCGTGTCTTTGTTCTCTTGCTCACTTGTATGCATTCCACATAAATCTGAACACCAACTTGGGTTCGGTATTGTATTTTTCCCCTAGCCAGAGCCACTGTGAACACTCTCAACAATTATGTCTTTTGCGTATGAAGTAAAAACCACAACAAGCCTTATAAACACTCAGAATAAAAAGAAGCGTTTTTTGTTGTTGTTGTTATTGCTTATAATTTACTCCAAAATGCTTAACAGATACTCTTTCAATTATCTGCTCAAACTAGGCTTAATGCTAACATTGGACTTAATGCAAGCACAATGCAAAGTATGCAAAGCAACAAGGACATTCTGTGACAAAGAATCTTCATGGTAAATTTAAGGTAAGATCTATGCTTACCTATTTGCAGAAACAAATTAACCATACGAGGAAGTGAAGATGATATAATTTACTCAAATTACTGTTGGAGTTTCCATAAATTACAATCCACATGTTGATAATGAATAATGATAAAGATAAAAGGTGATTTTTGACGTAATATTTCTTAACGCAAAATCTCTCAGTGGCTCAGTGTTTCTTTTGATAGCAAATCTAAACTCTTTTTACTCAATAATAAGATATTTAATAATGATTCCATTGTGTCTACCCTAACAAAAACAGACTTATCTGTTTACAAAATTCCCATTTATAAGAAGTACGTTTTTTTTGTATTATTCTAAGACACATTTCTATACATACATTCTCTCAAGCTTTTTCCTGGCCTCGAAATGCCTAGTATAATCACCTCTCCTTACCCAATCTCTGCTGCTTATTTCCTCATTCTAATTTCTCCTGTAAAAAGCCTTCCTAGTCCTCACTGATTCTCCTGCTTTTTCAAATTTCCTTATCATGAAACTTCTGTTGTACATAATTACCATTTAAATAGACTTCTCTCCTTTCTCTATTGTTCTATTTGTATAATATTTGCCTCTCCAACTTGATAACAGAGTTTATGTCTTACCATGTGGGAGTCTCACAGCACTTATCACCACGGTGAGCTCTGCTAAAATTAACAAATATGTGTGACACTCAATTGTCAGATGCCTAGGTTCCCTAAGTCTTCCAGCATCACAGGGCAATGTTGCCATTAAAGTTTACATAAAAGTGTTTGACTTTGACTATTTTAGATACCTCATATAAGTGGAATAATGAATATTTGCCTCCTGTGACTGGTTTATTTCATGTAGCATGATGTCCTCCAGGTTCACCATGTTGTCACATGTAACAGGATTTTCTCCTTTTTAAGGCTGAATACTATATTATCAGATGTATATACCATATTTTTTTTAATCCATTGATCTGTTAAGAGTAGAATGGTGGTTGTCAGAGCTGGGGGAAGTGGGAAATGGGAGGTTGCTGACCAATGGGTATAAAGTTTCAGTTATATAAGAGGAGTAAATTGTAGAGATCTGCTGTACAACACTGTGCTTATATTCAACAAAACTGTATCGTTCACTTAAAAATGTATTAAGAGGGGAAAAGAGGGGTTTGGACTTCCAATACACAATCAATGGTGTTCTTTGGGTGTTTACATTTTCCCTTATGGCATTCAGCTCAATACCAAGCTTCCCCTGCATTCCTGATCCTGTCGTCTGTCTCCATTTCATATTGTCTGTTTTCCATACATAACATGTCACCATCAATCCATTTGCTCTCTCGAGCACCACAACACAATTTTATTAATACTTCTGGATAAATGAGGCAGATATAACATTTATAAATTGTCACCCAAAATTAGATATTAGTGATACAAATCTTTCAAGTCACTGGTACTGAAGATTATCCCACATGCAGTTCCATATTCTTAAAGTCTTGCTTTACTCCCCTTGCTCTCTTTTTACCCACATACCTTTTGAGATCACTCTTGGCAGCACAACATTGCACTTACTATATTATTCAGAGTAGTTCAGTTATCTACAGCATCACACCTTCCTTGTTGTACAGGCAGCCTAGTGATACATACACCAAACAAGGTACATTATCTATATTTGCTGCAGTCAGCAGAGTGCTTTTGCTAGCTGCACAAAATCCTGCCAACATAAAAAGTACTGCTTTTCTGCGCCTTAGGTCAAATGACATTCTTAGGCAGGGCCTCATCAATCTACCCTGAGTCAGCAGAAGGGAAGTAAGGATTTATGATGCTCCATTCAGAAGAACAGTAGAGGAACTTCTCTTCTGATTATATTTATTAATTAAATGAAAGGTGAGCTTTGCCCCTAAAGAAAGGTGAAATTCTAAAAATAACGATGGAAGAATAGCTCCTTCAGAGTGGGCTGAATTCTTTCCTCTTGAATTCTTCATTTAGTGGAGCTGCAACTCCCACTGTTGCAAAAAGGATTTATTCACCATACAAAAGTAGGAATACCATCCTGGATATTTCATTTTTCCTACAATAAAATTTCTGTTTTATTAAATATAAATGGGTATGCCTAGTTATGTTAGAGATTTTATAGTACTTAAATACCAATAATTATTCAAACAGATTTATTGAAATTTAATGGCAATGTAATAATGTCGGTATGTTTTATATGCAATAGTTGTTACACTTCATTAAACAGGTTGGTAAATGATCCATTGCTGTTTAATTAACATGCAATGTCTGTGTTATTAAATCTTAAACCGTAAATTAAATCCTGATTTGAGACACTTAATTTTAAAGTGTGACTTAAAATTTCTTTGGGCATGAGCCTCCAGAGTCCCTTTTATTTTCCACAGTTCCTTCCTGCCTTCCTCATATTCTGCAATATATGTTTGGAACTAAAAAGTGGGCTGCTCTTAATTTGTGTGGTTGAACTTTTCTTAATGGAGAAAAACATACCTTTCTAGGAGGTGAGCAAATTTTCAATAGAGAATAATTTTTATTTATGATCTAGCTTTTGGCAGATGGAAAACTACTTTTTTATAATTTTTAGGAAAAGAAATAGCCTAAAACCTTAACAGCCACTCATACTTTCATAGCAGAACATTGTGTAAGCTTGGCAAGCTTCATTCAGCTAATTCAGAATTAAACACTTGCCTATTTACCAACAGAAATACCCACAGTGCAGGTAGGTCTCTTCAATCTTCACTGAACCAGCTCTTAGAAAAATAAAAAAGTTGATTGCAAGTGAGCAGAGATAGTTTCTGTATATTTAATATGGAAAATCAAATCCTGCCAAGGTTTATATGTATTTCAGAATCATACAGAGTTGAGCTTTTCTGGGCATATGTTGGAGTTTGTGTGATAGTGGCTCAAATAATAGCAATAAGATATTTTTCTTCAGATGCTGTAACTTTTTACATTGTCTTTTATGTGATTTTTGTGCATTTTAGTGCACAAAAAAGATTCCTAGTATTGGAATTTGTATTTTGTGCAACTTGTCTCCATTGCTAAACTATGATAGCTTTCAATAATATTTTAGCTTCATATAATAAAATTAAGATTGGGAAAAACTTCTTAAAATTTTAAATAATTTTCAATGTTTTGCTCAATAGCTTTGAGTTATTTTCACATAATCCTTTGAATAATATTAATAATGCAAGAAGATATGCCAATTTTCACTTTGAGTCTTAAGAATATCTTTAAAAGATCATTAAGAAAGTTTGTTGAACATACTTGTATATAAGAATATAGTCTTCCTTTCTGTATCTGTGAATTGAGCAAAATAGAGTAAGTTATTATAGAATGATAATTATAAAATTTTATAGAACACAAAAATGTGTTGGCATAAAATTTTTTAAACCTAAAATTTAAAGTGTTCCCTAGATTCTTCCTTCTTGAACATAATTGTGCACATTTGTTCACAATGCTTAATCCTTCTGTGTAGAACAATTTCTATACACCTTCCTGCCATCATCACCACTCCACATACCATTCAGTCTCTCACATGAACATCTCTTCTTTCAAAGGTCAGCTCAAGCATTGATTACTTTTTATAGCCTCTCCTGTTCATTTGTGAGGAATTAGTTCTTCCTCTTTGGGACTTCTTGCTGTCAAGATTCTACACTGTTATACTGCTACTTATATATTTTCATGGTTGCCTTTCCCTAATTGATTGTAGACAATTTGCAGGCACAGCCCATTTTCTGTTTATCTTGAATCATCAGCCCATGTAGAATGATGGATCCATAATAAGAGCTAGGTATTTTATTGAATATACCTATGATATACTCTATGATATTACATATAAACATTCAGAGAGGTTACCATAGCTACACTCTCCTTCCTTAACTGGATTTGTCCTACAGCTTGGCCTACAGGAGTGTGCACATTTTTTTCTGGGCATATGTTGGAGTTTGTGTGATAGTTGCTCAAATAATAGCAATAAGATATTTTTCTTCAGATGCTATAACTTTTTACATCATCTTTTGTGTGATTTTTGTGCATTTTAGTACATAAAAAAGATCCCTACTATTAGAATTTATATTTTGTGCAACTTATCTCCATTGCTAAACTATGATAGCTTTCAATAATATTTTAGCTTCATATAATAAAATAATCCTAAGGTTGGGGAAAACCTTAAGAAGCATATGCATCTCTCCATCTTTTTTTTTTCATCACAACCTTCTCCCTGGAAAAGGATACCATTGTTCATTTTTATATTGTGATTCTATAAGAGTCTCTGTTACAAGAGGTGTTTGACATCTCATCCATCAATACAGGGCAGGACTTCCTTCAGGCAGGCTCTGAAATCATTCCACTTGTGCCAAGCAAGGTCTTAACATCATTGAACTTAATAAATATTTATGAATTATAGATAGATTATAATTTTGTACAAAATGAAATACATTACTTCAGAATGTAAATAAAAGCAGTCTAATTAAACTATGACCTCCCCACATAGTGTAATATTCAGATAAGTATTTCTAAGGAAACTCCCCTTCCAGAATTCATTTCACCAAGGTGAAGAAATCATTACTATAGAAATGTGTTAATTTGAATGGTCACTCTCATTTCTACTTGAAATAAAACTTGTAATGGAATTAAAAATCATATTTTCTTATGTATAAGTGCAAATGAATTGCATTTAAAAATGTATTTGTTTATTTCTGTATCCACCATCGGAGATAAATTTCATGAGAATTTGATTTCTCACTGCTGAAAGCTGTCTGCCTAGAATAGTGGTTGCTTGGTAAATCATGTGGAATTCATGAAGACTTGTATCCTCTTTTTATGTATTCTACTCAAATATAAGATATGTGTGACACTTTGCATGTATATAGCATTTTTAACATTATTGTTTTTAATGTTTAATCTGTATAATATGTAATTTAGACTTAATTAATTTAATTTTACACATAAGGAGACAGATAAATATTAAGAGACTTGCCTAAATTAATGGAGCTTTTTAGTTGCAGAGCTAGCATTAAAGCAATGTCCCCTCTTTCATTCAAATCAAGATCATCTCTATTTTACCAAGATAATTATGCACTCACTTAAATTTATAAAAATATGATTTGCCTATTTCAAATGTCTAAATTCACAGCTTGGTAAAGAGAATCTAAATTTGAGAGACATCATAAGAAATCTTTTCTGGATTCTCTTTTTTCTGATTCCTCATTTTTTTTACAATCAATTCATATACATATACACACAGACATATACATTACATAAATGTATATACTTATATATGCATATATGAGGCATAGAAATATATATATACATACATACACACACATACATATACTTTGGTAAGTTCAATAGTGCACTAGCACTTTATTTTCTTTATGATTATCTTTTTTTGAAGGGATTTTAAAGTACTTAGGGAAGGATGATATTAATTATTTACTCTCAAAGAGACATATTTTTATTTGCCAGTGTCCAGAGAGAATACCACTATACTTCCTAAACCTCAATGGACACCTGGGAGAGATTCATTGCAAAAAGGCAATCACCAAGACATACAGACATCATAATGGACGAAGTCAACAAAAAGGAGCAACTCCTGTGATCTGTAAGGTGAAAATATCAAGTAACTTACAAAGGAAACCCATAAAACTAACTGCATAATTCTCAATGGAGACTTTGTAAGCCAGAAGGGATTGAATTTTTCTTAAGCAGAATAACAGTCAGAATTTTGTATCCTGTAAAAGTAAGTTTCATATATGAAGGAGAAATAAAAACTTTTCCAGACAAGCAAACACTGAGGGAATTTGTCAAGACTAGACCTGCCCTGCAAGAAATAGTCAGAACTGCATTACACATGGATCTGCACAATAGATACCCACCATTGTAAAACCAGCCAAACACTAAAGCTCAGAGCGCATATAAAACAATAGCATAAGAGGGTAAACAAAGCAATAAGGTAATACCAAGCACGATGAACAGAACAACATCCTGTATATCAACCCTATGAATCCATATGAACTGTCTGAATGCCCCACTTAAGAGACATAGGCTGGTTAAATGAAAAAATACAATACAAGTACCTGTTGTCTCCAGGGAAGGCATCTAACCCATGAGGACTCATGCAGACTCCAAAATAAAGGGACGGAAAAAAATATTCCACACAAACGAAAATCAAAAGAAAGCAGGTATAATCATTCTCATATCACATAAAATTGACTCTGAGTCAACAATGGTAAAAAAAGAAAAAGATGGTCATTATATAATGATAAAGGGAGCAATTCAACAAGATATAACAATACTCAATATTTATGCACTTAACACAGGACCACCCAGATTCATAAAGCAAATTCTACTAGATCTAAACAAAGAGATAAATGGAGGCATTATAATTGTCAGGATGTCAACACCCCACTGACAGAGCTGGATAATCTAAGCAGAAAATAAATAAAGAAACACTGGACATAAACATGACTCTAGAACAAATAGTTCTAACAGACATTTACAGGACATTCTACCCCAAACTACTGAATGTACATTCTTCTCATCAACACATGGAACATTTTTCAAGATTGATCATATCTTAGGCCACAAAACATGTCTCAATGAATTCAAAAAAACAGAAATCATTCCATGCATCTTCTCAGACCACACTGGAATAAAATTGGAAACAACTCCAAGAAAAACACTTAATTCTACACATAGTCATAGAAATTAAACAACCTGCTGGATCAATTTGAATCAATAATGAAATTAAGATGGAGATCAAACGATTCCTTGAGCTGAATGACAAAGGGGAAAGAAGCTATCAAAATCTATGAGATTCAGCAAAAGCAGTTCTAAGGAGAAAATTCACAGCCTTAATTATCCAGATCAAAAAGATAGTAAGAACACAAATTAAAAATCTAATGGCACAACTCAGGGAACTATAAAAGAAAGAGCAAAGCAAACCCAAAGCAAGAAGAAGAAAATAAATAATTAAGGGCAGAGCAGAACTAAATGACATGGTAAAAACAAAACAAACAAACAAAAAAAAAAACAAAGGATCAACAAAACAAAACAAAAAAAATTGCTTCTTTGAAAAGATAAACAAAATCATTAGACCTTTTGTTAGATTAACCAGGAATAGAACAAATAAGCTCAATCAGAATTTAAACAGGAGATATTACAATTTATACTATGGAAATACAAAATATCATCTGTATGAAAGTCAACACAAGGAGGAACTGCAGTGATCCATGAGGAGGATACTATGTAAATACTCTGAAAATCTCTATGCACATAAATTGGAAAACACAGAGGAAATGGACAAATCCAGAAACACACAACCTCCCAAGACTCAATCAGGAAGGAAAAGAATTCCTGAACAGACCAATAATGTGCAGCAAGATTGAAGCCGTAATGAAACAATTTTCCAACAACAACAACAAAAGCCCCAGACCAGATGGCTACACCGCTGAATGTTAGCAGACCTACAAAGAAAATCTGGTACCCATACTTCAGAAAATATTCCATAACATCAAGAAGGAGTGAATCCTCCCCAACTCATTCAATGAGGCCAGTATCAGCTTGATAACAACGCCAAGAAAGGACACAATAAAAAAAGAAAACTACGGAACTATATCCTTTATGAATATACAAGCAAAAATCCTCAGTAAAAAAAAAAAAAAAAAGAAAAGAAAGAAAGAAAGAATAAGAAAAAGAAAAAGAAAAAAAAAAAATAAAAAACAATCCACCATGACCAAGTGGGCTTCATCCCAGGGATTCAAGGATGGCTCAACATATATAAATTAATAAATGTGATTCAACACATAAACAGAAGCAAAAACAAAGACCATATGATTGTCTCAACACATACAAAATAAACATTTGACAAAATCCAGCACCCTTTCATGATAAAAACCCTCAACAAATTAGGCACAGAAGGAATATATCTCCAAATTATAAAAACCATAAATCACAAACCCACAGCCAAAATCATACTGAATGGGGAAAAGTTGGAAGCATTCCCCCTAAGAACTGGAACAAGACAAGAGTGCCCACTGTCACCACTTCTATTCAGCACAGTGCTGGAAGTCCTAGCCAGAGCAATCAGGCAAGAGAAAGAAATAAAGGGTATACAATTGGGAAAGAGGAGGTCAAACTATCACTTTCACTGATTATATGCTCTTATATACAGGAAACCCTAAGGACTCCACCAAGAGCCTCCTGTAGTTGATAAATAAGTTCAGCAAATATTTCACAGATCTAGAAAAAATAATTCTATGCTATGTTTTGAACCAGAAAAGAGCCTGAATAGCCAAAGTAATTCTTAAGCAAAAAGAACAAACCTGAAGGCATCACATTACCAGACTTCAAACTATACTACAAGGCTATAGTAACCGAAATGGCATGGAATTCGCACAAAAAAAAAAAAAAAATAGAAACATAGACAATGGATCACAACAGAGAACCCAAATATAAAACCATCCACATACAGCCAACTCATCTTTGGCAAAGTAGATAACAATATGTACTGGGGAAAAGAAGCCCTGTGCAATAAATTATACTCAGAAAATTGAATAGGCTCATACAGAAGAAGGAAACAGGACCCCTATTTCTCACCACTCACACAAATTAATTCAAGATGGATAAAAACATTAAATGTAAGGAATAAAACCATAAAAATTCTAGAAGAAAATGTAGGGAAAACTCTTATAGATATTAGCCTAGGCAGATAATTTATGATGAAGACACCAATGGTAATTTCAGCCACAACAAAAATAAATAAATGGGACTTGGTTAAATTAAAAAGCTTCCACACAGCCAAGGAAATAATCAGCAGAGCAAATAGACAACCTACACAATGGGAGAAAATATTCACAAACTAAACACCTGGTAAAGGGCTAGCATCCACAATCTACAAAGAACTCAAAAGTCAGCGAGGAAAAAAAAACATTAAAATGTGGGCAAAAGATATGAGCAGAAGCTTTTAAAATATGATAGACAAGTGGCCAATAAACATGAAAAAATGCTCAATGTCACTAATCATCATGGAAATGCAAATTAAAACTACAATGAGATATCACCTTATCCCTGTTAGAATGGCTTTTATTTATTTTATTTTTTAAATTTATTAAGACTTTTATTTGTGAATTCTATTTTCAAAATAAAATGAATTACCTCCCCTTGCTAAGGCAACAATTTGAATGTATAATACAACCATTGAATTACATAAACACTATCTTTGAAGACAGAGCAGCACATCATCTCATCCAACAAACACATATGCACACATGTGTATACAAACACATGCATACATAATTACAATCACAGTGGTAAGATGTGTTCTGTAGTCAAAAAGATCTCATACTCCATTATGATGCTTATCGGATTACCCGTAAAAAAGAACTCTTCCTATGATAAACTGCATGTTTTGACCTTAGAGTTGCTTTAAATTTAAGAAGTGTCTTTCCTTCAGGCAAAACTCACAACCCTTTTTCTTCATCATAAGACCTTGGTATTGTTAACATAAAATATTTGCCATCATTAGTAGGCTATGAATGGTGCATAATGAACAAACCACCTGGGGTAGCCATGGTTCATGTAGTCCCCAAACACCGATGGGCACAGAAATTGAGCTATCTCCTCAACTTTATTACTGCCTTTAAGTTTATTTCAAGATAAGAGGTCTCTGGAATGAAGAGGAGGAACTTCACTGCTGTTGCCATAACATTTGTCAGTAAATTGAGAATGGCTTTTATTTAAAAGTTCAACAACAATATATGCTGATGGATGCAAAAGGAACACTTACATACTGTTGGTGGGACCGCAAATTAGTACCACCTCTATGGAAAACAGGATGGAGATTCCTCAAAGAACTAAAAGTAGACTACCATTTGATCTAGTAATTCCACTGCTGGATATCTACTCAAAGGAAAAGAAGTCATTTTATCAAAAAGACATCTGCACTCAAATGTTTAGTACAGCACAATTCACAACTGCAAAGATATGGAATCAACCCAAGTGCCCATCAATTCATGAATTGATTAACAAAATGTGGCATATGTATACCATGGGCTACTACTGAGCCATAAAAGATGATGAATAAATGCCTTTTGCAACAATTTGGATGGAACTGGAGACCATTATCCCAAGTGAAGTATCTAAAGACTGGAAAACAAACACCACAGATACCCAGTATTCAACTGGAACTAACTGATGAGCACATGTGCACAGAGGGAAATACAAATCATTGGAAATCGAGTAAGGGAGGAAGGGGGAGGAAGGGAGGATCAGAAACCTACATAATGTATACAGTAAACACTATTTGGGTGATGGGCACACTCATAGCCATGACTGAGCATCACAAAAGCAATCCATGTAACCAAGAACATTTGCACATCCTTCATATTTTGAAATAAAATAAACATATAAACAAACAATAAATTAAGTAGCCTTTGTATTAGATGATTTTGCTTAATTGTAGGCTGATGTAAGTGTTCTAGGTAGGCTGGGCTAAGCTATAATGTTTTATACATTAGGTGTATTTAATACACTTTTGACTTATGATAATTTTAACAAATGATGGGTCTATAGTAGCACAACCCATCTTAAGTTGAGAAACATCTTTATCTTTATTAAGCTTTATCTTTATCTTTATTAAGCTTTATTAGCTTAGAGCAAGCACTCAAAAATATTTCAAAAAACATAAGAAAAAATATTAAAATGGATCACAGACCTAGAAATAAAACGTAAAACTACTATATAAAAAAGATAACACAGAAGAATTTCTAGATGACCTTGGGTATGGGGATGACTTTTTACATACAACACCAATGGCATGATCCATGAAATAAATAATCAATAAGCTGGACTTCATTAAAATTAAAAACTACTGCTCTGCAAAAGACAATGTCAAGAGAATGAGAAGTTAAGCCGTAAACTGTGAGAAAAATATTTTCAAAAGACACATCTGATAAAGGACTATTACCTAAAATATATAAAGAACTCTTAAAAATCAACAATACAAAAATAAATGGTTTGTTTAAAAAGTTGGTCAAATACCTTAACAGATACTTCAGCAAAGAAAATATGAAGATTTCTAACACACATTTAAAAAGACGCTTTACATCATGTGTCATTAGGGAAATGTAAATTAATACAAAAATTATTTACCACTACATATCTAATAGAATGGCCAAAATCCAGAATGCTGAAAATACCTAATGATAGCAAAGATGTGGAGTAATAGAAACTCATTCATTACTGGTGTGAATCCAAATTGATACTACCAATTTGGAAGTCTCATAAAATTAAACATACTCATACCATATGATCCAGCAATTGCACTTTTTAATATTTACCCAAATAAAATGGAAACAGATGTTTATACCAGCTTTCTTCATAAATGTCAAACTTGGAAGCAACCAAGATGTTTTTCAGTAGGTGAATAGATGAATAAATAAATTATGGTATATCCATACAGTGGAATATTATTCAGCACTCTAAAGAAATAAAGTGTCAAGTCATGAAAAGATACGAAGAAAACTTAGCATACTGCTAAATAAAATGGTCAATACTATATTCCAACTATATAACATTCTAGAAAAGGCAAAACTATGGAAACAGTGAAATGGTCAGTGGTTGCCAGGGGTTTGAGTGGGGGCAGAGAAGAACGAATTAAGTGAAACACAGAGAATATTTAGGGTAGTGAAACCACTCTGTATGGCATTACAATGTTGAATACATCACGTTTTACACTTGTCCAAACCCACAGAATGTAAACACAAAGAGTGAGTCCTAATGCAGGCTATGCAGTTGTGACTACCGTAAGAAATATTTAGATAGAGTTCTATGGGACTCCAAAATAGGAAACATATTTTTTTTCTGGGAAAGTTCTTTAGGGCTCATGGCATTATCAATGATCTTTAAATGAAAGACTGACTCAGATATACATAAATGGTGAAAGTTTCTTCAGGTCGAAGGAACTGCAAAAGTAGTATCAACGAGGCTTGAGGACATAAGCGAACCAAAATCAATGATTCAGTAGAGAAAGAAGACTTGAATGTGCAACACTGAGAGGGGAAGACTGAAATAGGCAATGAACTGAGCATGTCGGGGAATGATGAGAGGCTAATCTTAGATGGGAGAAGAGATAGTTCTTTCTCTGTGACAAGAAGATGATGTATAAATATCAATTTGAAATAAATAAAATGGAGGCTGAAAAGTATAAATCAAATATCTTTAAATAATATATTTTATTAAAATATGAAACAAAACATTTGAAAAAGAATCACTGTATTCTGGGTATAGTTTAAGGCTTGAAATGAGTAGAATGTATAGGAAATAATGCAAGAAATATTAAATTAGAGACTAATTGAAAATGCAGGGCTGTCATTAACAGTTGAATAGGTTGTGGCTGTCCAGATGAGAACGGTGCCCAGATGAGATGAAAGGTGGGAATGTGGCTGCTGACCCAAGCTATGTCTACTCCAAGGGGCACTTTTCTCTAATTCACACAAAAAAGTCAAATGGGCAAGTAGTAGTTCTGAAAAAATTCCAAAATTAAATTGATGTTTAGGTTTTATCAAAAACCTGTATTCTTAACTGAACTTAGAGCAGCCAACTTAAAGGAAACAAGTGTCTTTGTGCTAAAAAGTTACCAAAAATTTAAAGAGGGCATCACTTACACTCCATTAACACTTGATCTAGAACACAATAGGGCACTACAGAATGATGATGTCTAAATTCTGTAATGGAAGAAGCAATCACTTTTAAAAAGCAGGATTTCCTTCCATCTTAGTTACATTGGCAATAGTTCCATAGCTATGGAGCCGTCTAAATAATTTACCAATATATTTACTGTGTGGATTTAATTGCATAAAATTTCACTTTAGCCAAATGGTTTTTCTGAATCATAATTTAGTTTTAACTTCCTGTCTTGAAAACATTGCTAGCAATTTCTGGAAATTTTTAATGACTTGTCTGGTGGGCAAATTATAAATAAATGTCTCTAGATGTTCACATATTTAGGTAAATTGCTCCTTTCATGAAGGAATTCAAGTTGGTGAAAAGTAAAAGCCAATATTGTATTTAAATTGGCATAATCTCAATACTGAGGACAAGTCTTGGTCATCTAGTATATAATACTTATGAATCAGAGAGGAGCACCACCAACCTCACCTCAGTTTGTTGGGGAATGTGGAGATAGTATGCAAATATGAGGGGAAGAAAAAGAATAACTTGCTATTTGTACTTCCCTCTGTTACTATTAAATATCAAACTCTATACAATGTACTATTTCACTCCTGAATTTTAGATTTCCTAGACTAGGAAAATTTAAGTATTTTTAAATTACTATACCCTCAATGGCATTTAGGCTGCATAAATAATGCTTTCCTGCTTCTGTCTGGCCTGCCCTGGTGGTGGCTACAATAATGCTCCTGAAGCAAAAGATAAACCAAATAAATAATATGGACAATCTAGAACAGCATGGAGTACCAAATGATCATATCAGATAGATTTTCAACTGGTGTCAATCAATTGAAATAAATGCAGTTTTCATTTTGAATAATTTATTTCTTGCACAGGAAGACAATTGATCTGATTCAATCATTGATTTTTTTCTCTTGTGACTGCTACCCAGTATAAATAGACCTATCATTTCTATCTGTTGATGAACAGTCTTGTGCTATTCATGTAATCTACTTTTTACCAGTATTAATTTCTGGGCTGCCATATGTACAGAAAAATGTGGCATGGTCTATTTAAACATTAATAAGTCCCCCAAATAAATGCATAATATAAACCCCAAGTATTCTTATCTTTAGAAATCAAGGTTTCTTTAAAAATTATGGTTTCGTGGACTTTGAATTCCATAATTCTCATAAGAATCCTAAAAACATAGTCCCCTTCTAATTAGCTATACTGCTTTCAGAACTTCTTTTACAATAACTCAGGAAACATGCAGTTTTCTTTATTTTTACACTTTGTATACTCATCTCTAAGTCTTTACATAATTACAAGCACACATAAATTTTCTATCCTATACTGCTAAATTGATTCATTTTATTTTCATAAAACTAGTGTCCCTTCAACTTTGTGGCTTTGTCAACAAAAATGACAATAATGTCTATTATACCACAAGATATTTCCTTTAACAAATCAATGAAATTGCAAAGAAAATATTAAGTGCTGCAGTGCTGTCCCATTCTCCCTTCCTTTGTCCCAAATCACTCTTCTGGATGCAAAGCTGTCAGCCACAGCATGACATCTGCTAAAAATGAGTTCAACTCAGCATCTTGTCAGATGTAGGCCATGTTTTGTGTTCTCTGATTTTCTAAAAAGAACAAACAAACACAGAGTGTAGGAAGATACTTAGATGGCTTCTAGGGAAGCTGTCATTTCCACTGCAGCTTTGTTCTTTACTGCAGATAGAGGCTAATACTAAAAATTGCTGGAATAAAAGAGAAAAATAAAATAGCATCAACAGCATGTTGATGAATGTCTAGTAAAGGAAGACACTAGACCATAAAGAAAACATGAGTGCTGATACAGAATGAGAATATTTGTATTCTCATATGTTAGTGAATATGTAGAGCTAAGACAATAACGGCATAAATAGGACGATACAAAGAAATGCTTCACTAATGAGAATTACACTTAATCATGTTTATTACTCTGGCTATAACATGTCTAAATATTTGCCTGAAATATCCTCTTTAGTTTATTGAGATAATGGAGACACAGCCAAAATATGTGTGAGTGTGTGTGTGTGTGAGTCTCTCAGTTACTATATATTATACATTATTAAGGGGAAAATACATTTAAAGTGTTGAGCAATTTATAGGGATCTGTTTTCTACAAAATTCTGAGCACATATGTACAAATACATGTACTTGGAATCTCATGTCAACCTTTCCAGTGATATGAAAAAAAAAAAAAAGAATAAGGTATATGTGTGTGACAGAGAAAAAAAAGGGAGTGAGGGAGGGAAGGGGGGCAGAGAAACAGAAAGAGGTGAAAAGAAAGAAAAGAGAAAAGAATTACACAATATTCATAAATAGAAAACGGTGCAGCCATTAAAATAAATGAATTAGATTCTGATTTAGAAAAAAACATTCATTGCATATTGTTAAATAAAATAGCAAACAACAGAACAATATGAAGATTCTGATCCTAATTTGTTCAAAAGACCAAAACAAATTGCAGTTGAACATATAAAATGCATATTTATATGCCCAGAAAGTTCTCAAAAGATAATAAATGCAAAGCTATTAAGTGCAAAAAAGGCATAAAATGGCTTATATTTTTATATATACACTTACATATTGTTTAAATTTGTTAAACAAACATATTTTTCTTGTTTAATTTAGCTAAAATAAAAAGATAAAAAGTGCACATAATGTTCTCAAAATAAGTATATTTTTTGAATTGTTTAGGGGTGGTAGGAATGTCAGACTTCCTAGTAGTCCCTTCCATTTATATTTAAGTACCCCCTGCCAGTTTTAAAAGGTAACAAATATATTTAGTGGGTGGACACAAAGTGACTTATTTATCCTTTTCCTTTGCTTTGAGGTCAAGAAATATTTGTGCTGCCTTCTCCACATGCCTCCTCTCTGCACCCCCTCTCTTCCTTATAGTCTGTCATTAAAACATCTTGGAATCACATAATAAAGTCCCAAGAGTTGTCTCTTGATTTTCAACTCCATGATTAAAAGGGGAATGAAATTATAGTTTAGAGAAATATCCAAGAAATGCACATTTGAAACAGTTCAGATGCCACACAAAGAATTCCAGCAGAGTATGTCTCCAAAGCAAACAGAAGCAGCAAATTTTAAGTAAAACATTTAGGTTATTAAGTATAAAATGTCCAATTTCCCTAAGCACTAAGGACAGTTGATATCTCTGACATTTCTTGTTTTATTTTTACTGTGAAGGTACAGCTTCGGTCTCACAAATGCATGTTTTGGCTTGTGGATTATCTTTCTAAGTTTTTTTGAGAGTAATTTTTGGGAAACCATGGATAAGTCAAAAATTCACATTATTTTTTAATGTAAGTTCTATCATGGAACCAATGCCTCACAGACAGCTGGAAATATCAATGAAGTGTTTAGGAAGGATGTAGCTAATGAACACACAGTACGTCAATGGTTTGAGAAGTTCTGTTCTGATTTTAATCTTGAAAATGAGCCATGTCGGTGACCTGGGACCAAGGTGGACAATGATGACCTGAAAGTTGTAGTGGAAGTGAATCCATATCAACCCAAGCACAGCAAGGATTGACTTCACTACTTCAACAATATTGGATCATTTGAAACAAATGGGCAAGGTAAAGAAGCTGGATAGACGGGTACTGTATGAATTAAACGAGCATCAGAAGAGAAATCATCTTGAAGCTTGCCTTTCTTTGTTGTCACAACATAAAGGCAAACCATTTCTACACTGTAATTGTTATATATGATGAAAAATGAATTATTTTTGATAATCACAAGGGTTCAGCACAATGGTTGGATAAAGATGAAGTGCCGAAATCAGTCCAAAATCAAACAGTCATCAAAAAAGCTACTGGCATCTGTCTGGTTGTCCAGTGCTGGTATTATACACTACAGCTTCATGAAACTTGGTCAGTCGATTACAGCAGATGTCTACTGCAACCAGCTGGATGAAATGATGAGGATGCTTGTGATTAAGCAGCTGAGATTGGTCAATAGAGACAGGCCAATCCTCTCGCAAGACGATGTTTAACCACATGTAGCACAAACAATGCTGCTCAAACTACAGAAGCTGGACTTGGAAACTCTCTGTCACACACCGTATTCACCAAACCCTGTGCCAACTGACTACCACTTCTTCCAGGCTTTGGACCACTTCTTGAAAGGAAAAATAGTCAATTCTCAAAAAGCTGTGGAAAACACCTTTTGCAATTTCATACGACTCATTCTCCAGGTTTCTTAGCTGCTGGCAAAAACAAGCTACCGTTAAGATGGCAACACTGTTTCAATAGTTTAGGGGCATACTTTGATTAACTGTACTGCCTCTTGTTTGAGATATAATAAACTATACTTTTGATTCAAAACATGACATTTCATAGTTAATGATGTAACAGTTTCAAGAAATAAGAAAAAGGCATTTATTAGATCTATATTGAAGAAGCAGTAACTTGTTAAGAGTAAAAAAGACAGGTTAAAGTATAACTGTAGAAAATTGCTTTCTGGACACCTTCAGAAACTCATAAATATTTTATTCCTTTTAGCCCCCAAATTTCCTGAATAACAAATAATGCAGCCATTAAAGTTAACAAGGCGGTAGGGCAATAATGAATTCTGGTTGTCATTTTTAAATTAAATTTGGTTTAAAGCTGCCTCTGTATAGGGTGAACTGCAGCCTAACTTAATATGTAAACAGACTGCAACTTAAAAGTATATTCTTTTAACAAGTAACCATGTCTTGGCCATTCATAGCAGCTAAACTTTCAGCTAATCACAGGTTGCAAACCGCTAAAACATGTCCAAACAAAATGCATACCCAGCTTTAACCAATCAGGCTATTTCTATATATTACTTTCTTTTTCTATAAATACTGCCTACCTGCATTTCTGGGTGGAGCTCTCTGAATCTTTACTGGTTTGGGGAGTTGCTCAATTCGTGAATTGTTTCTTTGCTCAAATAAACTCTGCTAAATTTAATTTGTCTAAAATTTTTTGTTTGTTTGTTTTTAAAGAAATTACGTTAAAAGTGAGATTCAAAATAGACTCCCAGCAACTCCCAGGAGCACTGAGTGACCAAGCAAAGGCACTTGCCAGGGCCCGTTGTGGTCACTGACCTCTTGAGGCAAACTTTCATTGTGGGTGACATTTTGCTAGGATTGGAGCTCGACAAAGTTGTTTTTTGGGCTCACTGACTTCATCGTGTAATTTTTATTATGCTGGTCCAGGATAAAACTGGATTGATACATAACTGGATCAGGTCCCATTAGAGGCCTCAGGTAGCTAGTTACCTTTTAAAATAGGTTAGGCCGGGCGCGGTGGCTCACGCCTGTAATCCTAGCACTCTGGGAGGCCAAGGCGGGCGGATCGCTCAAGGTCAGGAGTTCGAAACCAGCCTGAGCAAGAGCGAGACCCCGTCTCTACTTAAATAGAAAGAAATTAATTGCCCAACTAAAAATATATAGAAAAAATTAGCCGGGCATGGTGGCGCATGCCTGTAGTCCCAGCTACTTGGGAGGCTGAGGCAGAAGGATTGCTTGAGCCCAGGAGTTTGAGGTTGCTGTGAGCTAGGCTGACGCCATGGCACTCACTGTAGCTTGGGCAACAGAGTGAGACTCTGTCTCAAAAAAAAAAAAAAAAAAGAGGTCGCATAAGTTGTTCACCACGTTAGCTATGTTTCAAGATCACTGGGAGTCAATGTGAAAGCGTATTCCTTATTGGACTTTTTTTCTGGTCCATAATCCTCTGCTCTAAGAACAGTCACCCCATGCATAGGTGTGAATCCTGATAGCCATGCTATGGCACATGACTTTGCCTTATGGTGTCTCCTGGCAATTAGGAATTGGAATGAATAGATTACTCAGTTTTATGGGTTACTTGAACTTAGGACATTTTAACTCTGGGGCTGTGGCCACCATGTCTGGCTATATAAACATTAAACAGAGACTAGAGAGAAAAGACAAAAGCAGGGACAAAGCAAGCAGAGACAGTGACCACGTGGTGCTGGAGGATGGGAGCGGGCAGGCAGCAAGAGCAGCTGCCTGGTTTCTTCTCTGCTTTTTAGTTCCTGGCTCCAGATACACAAGCGGCCCAGCCCGTGTAATTCCTGCCCTTCAGTTCCACGAGGCACTCCATTCTTTCTGATAAATGCCCGTTTTTACTCAAGTGATGTTCAAGATAGTTTTTGATTCTTGTCAACCAAAGAGCTTTAATTTGGACATTCTGGAAATGACTTCCTTAAATTATTTGCTCCAAGCATTTGCACCATGGGCAACGCAAAGGAAATACCCTGCTCCGGCCACTGCCATGGCTGTACACACCCTCAGCTGCAAATGTCCCCAAGAGTCCCCGTCCTGAGGCCTCTGCCTAGCTGTGTGGCCAGGAGACCGCCTTCCTCAGCTGTGCCTGGCCGCATCCTGAAGCTTCCTGTGAGAAGGGCAGCTCCAGCCGGATACTGGGATTCTTTATCCTCCTGACACCCATCTCATTAATATCTCACGCTGCCTCATGCCCACTTCCTTTTTCCTTTGTAGTCGCTCTGTCACTCATTGTTTGCTAATGACTAGTTGGCAGGCGGAGAGAAGAGAAGTGGCAGCCAGCCTGGCCTTCAGACTGGAAAGAAGCATGTTTTCTAGAGAATGAAAACATTATTTGGGAAGAAGCACGTTCCAGCACTGAATATTTCTCTTTCAAAGTCCTGCTGGGCTCCTTCTGTCTCCAAGTGCCTGTGCTTTCCTTTGTCACTTCCTCCCACCTCCTTCCCAGATGGAGACTGGCAGGGCCACCTTATTTGGGGACAGGACTCCTCAAAGGCAGGTGTAGGCTCTAGGGGAGACTCTCATATGCTCTCTGGGAAGCAAAATATTAGAGCAGTTATAATCATAAGAAAATAATAGGCTGCTATTTTGAAACTTTTGACACCCTCTCAGTTTTTCTCGAGAAAGCCAGTAATTAGTGAGAAATACTGGGTTCTCTCTGATACCCAGTCAAAAAGAAGTCTCCTAAGCCTGTAGAATAAATTTACTGTTGTCTTGGATTTAGTATTTGTTCGAGGGAGGGACCGGACTCCTGACACCGTTTCTCCCATTGCCCTCCTTCTCACCTGGGGAATAATCCACCCATCTCACTACCCCAGAGCTCCTAAAAGCCAGGCTGGGAGCCTGGGACCAGCGCTCCGAGCCCAGACCTTACCCTGACCGTAGGGAGAATGATGTTGCAAACTTTGACAATAATGCTGACTATTCGTTTATTATTCACCATAAACAAAGCAGTCTTCAAAAACCAGGTCAAAAAACCGCTCAGGTCTGCATGGTTCTCTAAATGCTTCTCAGCCAGAAGAGGGCGTTGCATCCTGATTTTTTTTTTTTTTTTTTTTTTTCCTTTTTAAGCAGAAAGCCCTAGAAGAAGAGCAGGTGATTTTTAGATCCATAGTTTTCTATGCGTAAATAGCAACATAGTGACAAAAAGCTCATCTGTCAAAGACAAATAATCAAAAGAAATATTTGTAAATGCAGACCAGGCAGGTGGCATAGAATACTGCTAAAGGTACTAGGGTCCAGTGGCTTTTGGTGACCATATTTCTTATGTTGCTTGCTCAGGTTCGAAATGAAGTGACAAAAATGCAGCAAGGGCCTCTTGCTAGTGAGGAAAAGTGGGTAATATATTTGTTTGTACTATGGGATTGCAGTTCTACTAGAAGGAACACTTGACATTTTGATGAGTGCCTCCAGGGAGAAAAGGTACTAACTTCAGAACTTAGTTTTAATTATACTAAGGAGATTACATTATTCAAAAGCATCCCACTGGTAAGGTGCAACATTTCCTGAAACAGTTTAGTGGAAAATGCCACATTAATCAGTTCAATATTTCACTCAGAAGGCTTAATGATGGGAGAAGTTTAAAGTACTGTAGCACAATAACACAGAAAGAAAGAAAAGAAAGAACGTTCACTTAGAGGAAAAAGCTGAAATAGTTGTTAGTCCCTCTTGTGTCTTTCCCTGTTAACTCTGGCTGGCTGTGCTAGCAACCCAGTAGGGATCAACATGTGGGACTCCATCATTCCTGAAATAGAAGGACCCCGGAAAGGCAACAGACACAAGGTGAGAGAAGAAGTATGTTATGTTCAAGCCACGTCCTCTGCCCAGCTGTTCTAATCCACCCAGCAGTTTACCTTTGCTCCTCTCTTAATTGGCCCAGGTTGGTGATTTATAGCTGCTCTCTTCCTCCCCATCCAGATGGACAAAAGATTCTTGTAAACGTATGGTATCTGAAATTAAAGGGAGTTGGGCAAAATATGATTCCTGAGCAGCCAGTCTTCCTTCCATTCTTTCCCTCAACTCACATTCTAATTACCATTTCCAGTCTAGACAATTTGAACTAGAGTCTGTCCTGAAAGTCAGAAAGGTTTGTACTTACCATAATAGGGTCTCATCTGGAAGGTAGTGGCCAGCACACATGAGCGTGTTGAGATGCTGAAAGACTGAGCGTCAATGAAGATTGGAAATTCAATCCAGATCGTAGTGTTTGTAAACATACACATCAGCCTTATGGTTAGTCACATTAGAGAAACAATTAAAAAACAACTAATCAAGATCCATTGTCCACATGGGGCAGTGTTCCAGCAACTCATTGCAAGCCACTGTGGAGCCATAGTGGCCTCATGGCTGAAGCCAGTGAGGGCTGCCAGTTGGGGATAAAAAACAATCACTATTTGTGTATGTTTGTTAAATTGTTTTTATCCAATTATTAGTTGATTTCTTTTTAGATTTCACCACAATGAGGCTGAAGTGACTTGAATTAAAAACAAGAAATCAAGACTAAAATAGCATAGCTAAATTGTGTAGAACGTACACCATGTGACATTTCCCTGCCTTCTTTTCTTTTCTCTGTTTCTTAGTAAATGTTAAAACAGATTTTTACTACATGTATGCTCTGGGTTTCCTCCTGTTTTGTGCATCAGAATCACCTTTGTTTTTACCTTTAAAGCTTTCTGTTTCTTCCTTGACGCTTTTCTGCCTCCTATAAGACACTCTGTTTCTTTCTCCAAAGCAGGTCCCTGTGTAGCTTTACTCATGATTTCCTTCTATCTATATCCTTTTGGGCAGCTTTCTCCATAGAAGAAGTCTAACCTTAGTGCTCTCTGAAATGCTAGCTTACTTTTCCTAATGCAGGAATTTCCAAACTTTTTGGGGTAATATTAGCCCATTCTTGCCCTATTCTTATTTTGCTTCTGAGACCCTATCAAAGTGATTTAATATATATTTATTGAAAAAAATTGTAGGAATCTGAATTTGTTTTAAGATGTGTACAACAGCCAATGAGATTTTAGTAATAGCCCAGGGTAACCAATAAGTATGATTTCACTATTGAAATTACTATATTTCAATATCATGATGCCCAGGCTAATACACAACATATATACCTGCCAGAGACTTAAACAGGAGTGTTTGTCTCCTAATCAGGGGCTTCTACCACTGTCTTGATGGTCTTGGAAAGTCATAGTTGTATGTGGCTATTTTATGTTGTTTTGTTTACTGTCACACAAAGTCCTTTGTTAGGTTTTGGGCTAATTCTTTGAATTAAATTGAATGGCTTTGATTAGCTCCTCATTTGTTCTTTCTTGTAAGCCCTGGGGCCCTGGTCCTGACACAGTAGCAGGGATGTTGAAACCGATGGTGTTATTATCTATTTTCTTCTCTTGATTGTTGTTTTCTAGTTTTAGGATCCCAGGTGCTGTTACACTCTTCAAACGTGGTTGACTTCAGCTTTGTATTTTTACCGAATGGGTTTCCTAAGTGTCATAACCATACCCTAGTCTTAACAAAAAGGGTGGACGTGTGGAACACAGTATTATAAGAAAATTAGAAAACAGAATTCTAAATGTTGAATCACTTAGGAATTGCTAGATACATAGTAGCAGGCTGTAGTCAAATTGAGTTGAAACATTGAGTGTTCATTAGCTATAACAAAAAGACTCAATTATACTGCACACATTGGCATAAAGTCTTCATTGTGGCTTTAAAATAGCAGACTTTTCATTTGACACAGATTCTAGTGGGAGAAGGTAGTATAGGACTCCTCACCATCCATACCCTGTGCAGGAGAGGGCCTGATTTTACTTCTATAATTGTCCTTCTCAAATCCCTCTTCCTCAATTACCTTTTATGACTTTATGAATTGATGCTGGCTTTGACATGAATGGTGCTGGCTGCTGGCCTGACCTCCTCCTGTGCTGATAATCTCTTCTCTTATTATTTTTTCATCGCTTATGATGTGGTTTCACTATCACTGTGATAATCATTTACTGAGGCTTGTTATCGCCTTCTTATTCGACAGTGCCCATCTTTTCTTAAAAGTTGAAGCTAGAAGAGCAGAGCTCTAGTCTTCCAAAGACTTTTTCCATAACTTTGGGCTTCAAAAACTTCTACTGTATTCACGCTGTGTGGATTAACCCTACCTGGTTCCATCTATTGTCCTTCTGTCTCTTCGTTAACATTCCAACTTAGTCTATTGTTTGGTTTCTGTAGAGCCATGCATATGCCTGTTGCAAATACTCTTATCCTAGCCGGGAATAACTATTTTTTTTTTACATGATTTATTTATGAAAATAAAAAATATTTGAAGTTGCATTTCTTTTTATAAATTTTATCAATTTAAAATTCAGAAAATGCCTTTTTGTATTGCAATGCCACTGAATGGTTGCATTACCTTTTTTGCTAAAATTTCAGGAATTACAATATCAGCAAGCAGTGTAGCTGTGGTTCTCAACCTCATTGTCCTTCAGAATCACCAGGAAACATTTTAAAACTTAGTTGCTTCAGCCACATCCCTGAAGAGTCTCATTCAAATTGGGCTAGGCCTTAACCAATCTTTTAGAAACTCTGAAAACCAATGCAGAGAAATTTGAGGCTGATAATGCTGAGGTTTGAATATATATCAATACTGAGCAACATACTTTGGAACTGGTTCATTTTTTCTATCTTTGACTGATCTTCCAAGCTTTAATTTACAAATGTGGTTTGCCTCCTGATATATCTTAATATTGTATTCTCCAAAGCATTAATTTAAAAAAATTTATTTAAAATGAGAAAAATGTCATCTTTAAAACAAAGAAATATTCATCAATGCCCTTTCTTTGAAATGTCAATTCTTATCAGTCACCTATTTGTTTTTGACAGCAATCTTAACAGCAGTTTACATTTTATTTAGGAAATGGTTCTTCTCAATTTGGAGCATCTATTAAAATTAAAGCAACATGTTATGATGCAGCAATTGCATTTCTGTTAATAGGAATCATTCTTGCAGAAATACTTGTGTGTGTGTATAGATACATATGAATGAAGATTTTCACAGGAGCATTAAGTGTAATGGATAAGACACAATCAAATGACCACGATACCAACATAAACCAAAATGACTATTATAGGGACAATGGTTAAATAAAATTTGGAATTCTATGCAACAGAAGATTATGCAGCTTGTAAAAATGAGTTGTGTGTTCTGTCTCGGAAAGGAGTCCATGAAAGACTTTCAGTAAAAAGAAAAAAAGGGAAAAAACCCTGTAAACAGTATGATTCTTCCCTCCACCTTTCTGTATAAGAAGAGGACATTCTGTGTGTGTCTGAGTAAAGGTATACAAAGTCTGGCATGATATGAGTTCTCCATATTGCTAACTAGTTGATGAATAAGGAAAGGCTTTCTGTCACTGTATTACTGTTTCATTTCACAATTTTCTTCAACAAGAATATGTTATCTATGTAATTAAAAGAAATGAAAGGAAATGATAAACAGCCAGCCAGAAGTAGAAACAGCAATCCCCAGGGCCTCAGAGTCAGGCTGGCTCTCTCACCCGCTCTGCAGAGGGGCAGAATACACTGTGGGTGCAGTGACCAGGCGGAACTATGTGCCACTCCTCCCAGACACCTGGGTCCCACTGGCTGATTCCTGCCCCCACCCCAGTCCCTCTCACTTTTCTAGACCAAGCCAACAGCCCTTCACAAATTGTCAGCCTGGTAGCCTAAGCAGTTCTGCTCTGGTTGGCCTGTTGGGAATGTGGCCCTGAGCTGTCTGCAGTATGCACAGGGAGAGGTGCAGGGTTGGCTGGGTTTGGCCCTCTGGGGCCAGGAGTGGGGATTTCAGAAATTAAACTGCAGGTCACATCTCAAAGCTATTGCTGTTGCTCTTATTGATGTAGGTACCACATATAAGTTCCTGCAGAAAGCTAATAGAAAGGAGAGACTGGCTCTGTAAGATTTTGGTCTTCCATTTAATTCTCATTATATTCCACTGCTGGATTTCCCAATATAATGGCCAACTTTTATGGAGTGCTCACTATGTGCCAGGCACTCTTAGTATTTTACATGTATTATCTCAACTAATTCTTGTAGCAACCTATGACATAGGTGCTATTATCACCCTCATTTTACAGATCAGGAAACTGAGGTACAGAAAAATTAAGTATTTTGCTCAAAGTCATACAGGTAAGTGGCAAAGCCAGGATTTGAACCCAAGTGCTCATTTCTGTGCTCCATCATCCTGTGTAGACCAAACCTGTCCTTTCCTAGCCATCCCCAATAATTTAAAGTCAGAAAGTTTGAAGACAAAAATGAAGCACCACTTAGGAATGCATGGCTCCTTCCATTAGGAGAGAAAAATCTTAGAATTTAAGGTTAATAAGATAGTGATTTAAAATATAAGACTTTGATGAAAGCAATCTATAACAATATATCCAGGAACATCTATTTTCTAGAATTTCAAGTTCTTAAACCTCTGCGTTTGATAATATTTTCTTGGTGTTCCATTGGAAATTACGTCTCAAAGTCTGCAAGTATAATTTATCATATATAAGAGAGGTGGTGTTACCTAGTGGTAAAAACATGGACTTGAGCCAGATTCCCTGAATTTGAATCTTGGCTTCAGCACTCATTAGCTGTGTGATGTTAGGCAAGTTACTTAACTTGTCTGTGCCTCAGTTTCTTCATCTGTAAGAGAATAGTATCTATCTCTTTGGGTTGTTAATGCAATCAAATGAGTGATATCGTTAAACACTTAGAATACTGTATGGCACATGGTCAATGCCATAAAAATATTTGTTAAATAATTAAGATAAGTAAGAATAAAGTTCAGCACAACCAAATTGTATGGAATCTAACCCATTGATTTTTTTTTTTTTAAGGGAGAGAAAAGAGTAAAGAAACCCATATTTGTTGAACTTCTCTTCTGGCAGGTAACAATAGCTAGTACCAAATAAATACAGCCTTTAGAATTTCTAGGTAAGTAAAAACCTCCTTGTAATTCAAGCAGATGACCATGATTCTCAAGAAATAGATTCTGGGTCCACAGAGAGGTGGGCTTAATAACAAACGGGAAACAGGCCCCAAAGACAGCATGCTCTCAGCAAGGTTTGTGGGCTTCTGGGGCTTGGGGCTTGAGGGCTTTGGAATTTGATGCTTGCTCAGAGTTGTTAACATGGCTATTAGCCTTGAGACTTTTCTGCTTTCATACCACACACATCCGTGTTTTCCTATTTCAACCTTCTCTTCATTTCCTCCAAATTTCATACTGTAGACCTTACCCTGTGTTTCTGTTGTGTTTCACATTCTTAGAGTTGGCATTATGGTTTTAGTGTCTTTAGGGCATTAAAATCTATATTTCACTGTAACAAACAGGAGCAAATCTTAAGATTTCTAGCTGGAATTCTTTTCAGCCTTTCCCCTATTGATATTTGCGGTTTCATTTTGCTCTAATTGTCCCCGGTGGTGCAAATAGGCAGGGACTCAGCCTTTGCCAATGGATGCTGAGCCGCCACTACCTTTTTCTGCCTAGAAAATAGAATGGATCCTGGGGGCAAAGATTAGCCCATTTTTAACACTGAGCAGAGTTGGGAGAAAATTATAATGCCTACATTTTACCTTTTTCTGTTGATTATTGCTATCATTATTGCTTCTGCTTTTGTTAGAAAGGGGCTCCTTGAGAGGGAGGAGAGAGCAGTGGCCACACGAAAACAGTAAAGCCATGCACATGTAGCTTGCAAAACCTTTTGGGATCACTCAAGCTGAAAAGAAGCTGTAAAATGTAAAACAGCATCATTAATAATAATACTTTTATGATTGTAAATAGAAGCAAGTAAAATCGAGTTGCTTGGTGCCCCAAGCTTTACACTGGACTTCCCTAAATAGTGAGGCTGTGGTACCCTTACTTTCCTTTCTCTTTATTGCTCATCTCGTATTCTATAACACATTCCTCTGCAATTGCCATAAGCAAATCATTTAACCCATAGGAATAATCCTGGGAAGGTGATGTCAGTACAAACATATCTGTGGCTGTAAAGATCGGCCATGCACAAACACCCAAAGGAAAGGACTTACAAATATGAAGTGCTATATCAATAGCAACTGCTGCAACTAATTGATAATAACAGTATACATGCGGAGCCCAAAGCATGTAGGGAGCTTCATTTCAGAGAGCTAGACAAAATGAATCGGGCCAGGGGCAACTGGAGAGCTGGAGTTTTGAGCCCTGTCTACACAGCAGGACCGCACACATAAAGCACCAATTTTGTTGCCCATGTGGTATTGTGATAAGTTCTAATGAGGGTGTTGACAGGTGGTTTATCATCCTGGACTTGGTTAGGTGCTAAAAACAGGTTTTATCAACACTTGGTAAGATTATTTAGTATATTAATTAAATTATAAGGGAAGATATGGAGAGAGCAGGTCCCTGAGATAATTGTTGCAGAGCATTAGGTATAGACAGTTCTCCCTCACCTTCCTGTCCATTGAAGGCTGCCTTAGTAATATGCCCTCTAAAATCCAATGGAGCGAAGCAGAAACCTTTGGAATGTTGAGAAGGGAGGAAATGTACTTTATTAGTTCATGGCTGGGTCTAAATTCTGGCCTCATCATTTACTAGTTAGTAATCGGGAGAAAGTCACCTTACTTTCTTGTGCCTCAGCTTCCCTTGTGTAAAATACCTATCTCATAATTATATGTGAGAATTAAATGAATAATATATGTAAAAATCTAGAACAGTGTATGGCATATAGAAGCATTCGGTAAATATCACCTATGTCTTATGGCCATCTGAGATATTCTGAGAGATGTTTTGAAGTGCCTAAAATGGACACAACTTGCCTTACCAGCTTAGAGATATGAAATAAAACATCTCTTTTTAGGATTCTAGTTAAATGGAATCAGCCACCTCACCCATCAGAATGTCTGGCTTCCTTCTGTGATAATCTTTAGGAGCCCTGGTGTTCTAAGGGTCTGTCTTTGCTGCTAGAGCCAGAGCTCAGACATGCCCCATGGGGTGAGAGCATGTTGTAACTGCCACTGGAAATTTGCTTCTGCTTGGGTTCATGCATCCCCAAGTGGCAGACACAGTAAAACCCAAGAAGTCAAAGGGCCCCTTGACTTGTCACTCCTGAGATGTCAGAGTGGCAATGTCTGAGAATGGCTCCAGCTCAGGTGCTAAAGCTCCACTACAGTCTGTCTCCTAGGTTAGCTCTTCAAGGTTGGAGGAAAGATCCTTCTCAATCTCTTATTCATGACTGGCCAGAGGAATTTTACATCATGTGAGCAGGCAGTGCAACTTGACAGGTTTTTTAAAGTTCATCCACACAGTCGCCTCCCCAGAGCACAATATAGGGTTCAGAACCACTATTCCTTTGACCACCTGACTTCGTATAGGAATGGCCCCTGACTCAGTCTCTTTCTATTCTCCACACTGACTTTACTTCAATAGTCTCATTGTCTTTGTCACAGACCCTTGATGAGGGATACCCTGACAGGTCTTAATACATTTGCATCGCCTGGAGAAAGGTTGGGGGTCTCATCCTGCTATGGTTGAAATGCTTATGTCTTCCCCCCACATTCATTTGCTGAAATCCTAACTTGTGAGCTGATAGTGTTAGGAGGTTAGACCTTTTGGAGGGTGATTAGGTCATAAGAATGGAGCCCTCGTGAATGGGCTTAGTGCCCTTAAAAACAGGCCCCAGAGAGCTGCCTCTCCTCTTCCACCATGTGAGGAACAGGCCCCTCACCAGACACTGAATCTGCTGTTGTCTTGATCTTGGACTTCCCAGCCTCCAGAACTGTGAGAAATAAATTTCTATTGTTTATAAGCTACCCAGTCTGTGGTATTTTATTTTAGCAGCCCAAAAGGATTAAGACTCATCCCTTTACTTTAAGAAAGCCCATAGTCTCATACAAATTTGCCTACTTCTCCCTATCTCTGAATGTCAACAATTTCTTTAGCGGGAAAAAATAAAATTCTACCTTACCAGACACTCTGTTTTCATTCTTATTTTAAAGACTTTGCTTTGCTTTATAATTGTTCTTGTGGAATATTGGTAGTGAGGGAATGTTCTGAGAGCTGTCAACAAAGTGTCAATTAGAATGATTGAATAGTACATATCATTTCCCTGTGACCTTTATTTGATTGTGCATTTGAACAACTCTACTTACTCAAGAGAAGGTAAAGAGGAAAAATATTTTTCAGGAAGTGGAAACATCTTTATCTACTACAAATATTTATTGAACACGACCTACAGTATTTTGAGTCTATTTAAAGATAATTGGGATATTTTGAATGTTTCTTGGTATAAGAAAATTCACTTAGAGAAATAGACATTATTCAATCTTCCTTAGATAGTTCATTTTTTTCAACATCCCAAAGCCATTTAAGTCATGTCCGAGTGTTTCAGTTAGTTATTGCTGCATAATGAACCACGCTAAAATTTAGTGTCTTTAAACAGTTATTTTCTTAGGTTGTTAGGTATGAAATATCTGATTTCCTTAAGTACTAAGTTTGACAGTTGATATCTCTGACATTTCACTTTGATACTTCTTTTTTCACTTTTATTGTGATGGTACATTCTTATTCTTTCAAATACATGGTTTGGCTTGTGATTATCTTTCAATTTTTTTTAGAGCAATTTTTGTGAAATTATGGATAAGTAAAAAATCTGTGTTATTTTTGAATATGAGTTCCATCGTGCAACGAATGCTGTGCAGACAGCTCAAAATATCAACAAAGTGTTTGGGAAGGATGTGGCTAACAAATGCACAGTATGTCAATGGTTTGAGAAGTTCCATTCTGGTGATTTTAATCTAGAAAATGAGCAATGTGGGTGACATCAGTATCCAAGGTGGATACTGATGAGCTGAAAGCTCATGTCAACCCATGTGTTAGCAGCAAGGTTTGACATGACTAGTCCAGCAATATTGGACCATTTGAAACAAACTGGCAAGGTAAAGAAGCTGGATAGATTGGTTCTGCATGAATTAAATAAGTCAGAAGAGAAATCATCTCGAAGCTTGCCTTTCTTTGCTCTCACAACATAAAGGTGAACCATTTCTACACAGTATTGTTACATGTGATGAAAAATGGACCGTTTTTAACAATTGCAAGCATTGAGCACAATGGCTGGATAAAGATGAAGTGCCGAAACACATTCCAAAACCAAATATTCATCAAAAAAAAGGTAATGGTGTCTGTCTGGTGATCCAATGCTGATATTATCCACTACAACTTCATGAAACCTGGTCAATTGATTACAGTGGATTTGTGCTGCAACCAATTAGATGAAATGTTGAGGATGCTTTTGATTAAGCAGCTGAGATTGGTCAATAAAGACAGGCCAATCCTCTTGCAAGACAATGATTTACAACATGTTGCAGAAATAACATTACTCAAACTATAGAGGCTGAACTTGGAAACTCTCTGTCATCCACCA
Source organism: Lepilemur ruficaudatus (assembly GCA_963574885.1). Classification (NCBI taxonomy): domain Eukaryota; kingdom Metazoa; phylum Chordata; class Mammalia; order Primates; family Lepilemuridae; genus Lepilemur; species Lepilemur ruficaudatus. Next base: position 85,305 of record CAUYRT010053353.1, read on the forward strand.
TATTTACCAGACCTTGCACCAACTGACTAGCACTTCTTCCTGGCTTTGGACTACTTCTTGCAAGGAAAAATATTCAATTCTCAACAAGCTGCAGAAAACACCTTTTGAGCTTTCATTGCCACTTGCTTTCCAGGCTTCTTTGCTGCTGACATAAACAAGCTACCATTAAGATGGCTAAAACTGTGTTGATAATTTAGGCACATACTTTGATTAACTGTACTGCTTCTTGTTTGAGATATAATAAACTAAACTTCTGATTTAAAATCGAACATTTCATATTCAGTGACCTAATAGTAAATTTCATGACTCTTTGGGCTGACTACACTCAGTTGGGAGGTTCTTCTGCTCTACGTGATGTCATCTGGGAACTCAACTGGGCTGTCATCTGGGAACTCAACTGGGCTGCAGTGTTTAAGATCCCTACTCACATGACTTGCAATTGGTGCTGGCAGTAGGCTGGGAGCTCAGCTGGGGCTGTCCACCATAATGCCTTGGTTCTCTTCCATGTGGCCTCCCCACAAGGCTTGGGCTTCTCACAGCATGGCACCTGGGTTCCAATAGGGAGTGTTCCAAGAGAAAAGCCCCAAATGTACAAGTGCTTACCAAGCCTTCATTTGAATCCTGCTTGTTTTATGTCTTATTGGCCAAAGCCATTCACATGGGCAAGCCCAGAATGTGGGTGGGCACTGCACAAGGATATGAATACTGGAGGCTTTATTCATTGAGCTTCACCAAAGTCACAGTCAGCCATAGCCAGAAACTTTTAATTCCAAGAAAGTGGAATTAGGATTTTGAAGGGATCTCAGAGACTTTACAGATCAGCTTCTTTGTTTTACCAACAAAGAGACACAGACTCAGAGAAACTAACTTACTTTCTCAAACCAGCAACTCAAACCTGGGCTGTTCATTGTAAAAAGTATTTTGAACCATGCTCTGTGCAGGCACCATCCCTATCTTGGGGAGGTGCAGCCTCTGCCCTCACTTGCTCACAGCCTGGAGGGTGAGCCTGCAGTCTAGACCTCGTAGTGCCCAAGGCTGCATTCTAACTATGGTCCTGAACTGCCTTCCCATTCTTAATTAAGTGTGTAATGACTATATTAAAGTTAGTTTCATGTTCTAATTTATGACACAATAGTTATATTTTAATGTACACTTTATGGTACATTGGAGTCTCTCAGTAATCAATGTGCCTTCCTCTAATCTTGCCTAGTTTATAATACTTGGAGAAAATTTTATTATTTTAAACAATTATAAGGATTTATGGTTACTTGAATCTTTGCTTTTGTGAAATATTTTTGTTCATGTCTACTATTTACTTGAAGCCAAGTCCTTTGTCAGGAATACAACCTCTAATTATAACATTGTTCCTATGGGAAAATGTAATTTGCTTTTCAATGATCCTCTTTATGACATGGTCTCCAGGAATGTGCTGTTCTGCAATAAAAAGCAAGTAGAGACTACTTCCTCTGTAACTTCTTGCCAACTGCCTGGCACGGTAGGACCAGCGTATATAAAGTAGCTCTACTCTTTTTGTTGACACATAAAATCTGAGTTAGGGAATAATGACAGATTCCCCTGGGGTCATGTGGGGGGATGGGTAAGGAAGCAAAATAGGAGATGGGAAGGTTCTAGGATGCTCTCCACAGTCATCCCACCAGTCATCAAGTCCTACCTACCGATGAGTGTGTCTCACTTTGGTTCTTCCTTCCCAGGAATGCCATAGTGGTTGACGCAATGGGCACACAAGTGTGCTGTGCAGGTACGGGATGTCTCTGAAGAGCTTCCTGGTGGAAGTGATGTTCCAGCTGGCACCTGAGAGATGACGAGGAGAGTTAACAGGGGAAGAGGTGCCCAGGATCTTCCAGGAAGAGGAAACAGGATATGCAAAAGGCTGGAGGAGAGAATGAACACTAAGGAACCAAAGTAAGATTTTTTCCCACCCCAAACAAAGGCAATATGCTTTTGAATGTACATTGAAACCTCAGTCTGTAGAAAAACAGAAAATCTGCAGGCAGCTTTGAAATATGGCCTCTTGTACACTCTAGCTTTTGGCCATGGAGAGGTACACAGAGGCCAGCTCCTGTCCTGTCTAGAGTACCTGGTTACAGTTCCCCTACTACAACCATCGAACCCTGGCTCAGGACCCCTGAGCCAGTCTGGACCACCAAGCTTTTGTGCTCATTTTCCCTCTCAATTACTGTACCAGAGATGTGTTCTTTATTCTCAGCTAACATTAATAGTGTGCCCCATGTATGTGGCAGTCATTGTTCTAAAAATTATAGTACAAAGTAAATTAACACGTTTATTCCTCACAACAAGTTTAATTGGGTAGGCATTGTTATTGTCCCCATTTTACAGATGACGAAACTGAGGCATAGATCGATTAAGCAACTTGCCCACGGTCACACGGTTAGTCAATGAGTGAGCCAATATTCAGACCCAGAAGGTGTTACGTCAAAGCCTGTGCTTTTAATCATTGTGTTATTCTGCCCCTCCGTCGTACTTATGTGTGGACCCTATTTCTAGTTGCCTTTTTCTATGGGTGTGCCTCCTATTTCACTTTGTTTATAACCTCCTTCAGGCGTCATGATACTGATATATTTCCACAGCGCTAAGACGTGTGCTTTGCATCAAACAGGAATTCAATGAATATTTGCTGGATGATAAAATGACAAAAAACAAAATATAGATCATTATAAATTGTGTGATTTTCTGGATGTGTTTGGGGCTTACTAAAAGATCTCCTGTTGTCTCTCATGAACATAGTAATAACAGTTTACAGAATACTCAAATATGATTTTATTCTCAGGACACCCCTGTGATGTGCATGGAGCAGATACTGTGCCTATTTTATAGCTGGGGAAACTGAGACATACCAAAGAAATTGACTTGCCTCTATCACATGCAATGGTGGGCTGGACCCAGGGCCCGAGGCTCCTGACTTCTTGTCCTATAATGTTCCACTTTAGATTTTCCCCAAGTCTTACTTAATCTAACACAGGCCACGGTCTGGCTCTGGCTTTATTCAGTGACATCTTCGTCTATTGTTGAAAATCAAGTGGTGGGAAAAAGGCAAATGCCAGAAAATATAGGAAATCATTTTAGAAAAAGGAAAAAAAAAACCATAGAGAAGTCAGTTATGGGGCAATATCCAGAATGTAAATCAGAGATTTTTTAATTTGGGAAAGAAAAGGAAAAAAGAGGAAATATTTGTTCTAACTGCAGTGAAAATTCAAATCAAAGCCAGAATTTGAGGTGGCAGGCCTTGCTTGGAAACTCCTTTTGTTTATAATGTAGGTTTCTCTCCCCTTTATGAAGCAGATGCTTATACAAGCATTACCAGTGTTGTCAATAACACTGTAACATTTGCCTTCAATCCCTTTGTTGCTCAGGGAACATGTTGGGTTTCGGCACATTTAGCTTTGCCATTTACTTCACAAATTGCAGCTGTGTAGTGCTACGACTAAGTCGATTTTACTGAGAATAAAAATTTAAGAAAAAAATTCTCCTAACAACCTTTCCAGTAATCACAGGCCTGAAATATTTTGGGGTAAATGTGTGTGTGTGTGTGTGGATGTGTTTTCTGAATAACTTGGTTTCAGTACAATGATGCTTCAGTAAGAATCTTTCTGCAAGTTTAATTCAAAAGGGAAGGCTTTGTTGTTATTAAACACAATGGCAGTTTGTACATCTCCTCATCATTATGTTGCTTCTCATTATGGTAATTCATTTGCTTCTGCTTTGTATGGATATCAAATAAAAATCACTCTCGCTCCTGGCAAGTGATTGCCATTATAGAGACACTCTGGGAGCGCAGCTAAGCGGTGCTTGGTGTCATAGCAAACACAATTAGCAAAGTGGCATCCTGAGTGGCTGTATGGAGTTGCCCTGTGGTGAGTCTGTGCGTTTTCTATTTAGCAGGGCTGTAGGTTACTAGGCTGTGCCGTGTGCCTTCTCTGTGTTCATCTTTGTGCCATTTTCTATTCAAGTGGAGCTGCGTGGGGACTTCGTGAATTTTACCTTTTCTTTTTCTCTGATGGGCTCTCCCTTAGCACAGGCTCTTGGGTCCTACAGACCCAGGCTCTTGGGCCTCCCCGCTGCTCCGAGTCAGAGTCATCAGCCACTTGGAGGCCAAGGGAAGCCCTTTCCCTTTCTGCTCCCACCTCTTGAGATTTCCTTAAAAATTAAAAAAATTATCTTATTATTTTGTTACTTAAAATTTTTTTTTATTATACATTTTTATCTTCTCTTCCCCTTGGGATTTAACTTCACTTTCTCCAGTAGCCTGGGCCCCTCCCTTTTTTCCTACCAGGATGTGAGCAGGTTGTGGTGGGGTGGGACTGGCCCTCCCTTGCCTCTGCTGGCTCCCTTGCTCTCTTCCCTAACGCTTGGGTGCAGGAATGGGGTAGGTCAGGGCCACCGTGCTGTGCTATTTGTGTTTTGCATGAAGGCACTAGACTAAGAGAGTCAGCAAAGGCTAAAATTCAGTCCATGATCTGCTCCCTAAGCCGTGTGCCCTGGCATGTATCTGGTAGAAGGTGTGCTTCCTTCACCCAGTAAAGAGTCCTTTTTTGATTGGTTCAGCTGTGCATGAAAAAGCAAGGTGCCTTTTTCTAGTTTGCTCTGGAATGGCTAGAGGAGGCTTTGCCACTGCTGCTGTGACCCAGGGACTTGGCCTAGGAATGCACAAGGGGGACTTATGCCCTCCAGCCTCATCTGCCCCAGAGCCTCTGCCAGGGCTCTCAGACCCACATGGCTCAAACTGTGGCAGAGGCATAGAATGGCTCTTTCTGGAATGGCCTTGCATAATAGATCTCCAAAACCTACCCAGCACGGTGTGGGAGGTGGGGAGGTGGTAACTCAATCTGTTTCAAGGACCCATAGGTGGCCCCTGGACACTTTCTGTCCCTTAACTATCTCTTCATTCCATATAGTATCCTCTTTGGAATTTTCTAGGCTAGTGCTCCCAGCCCCTTCTGAGCAATTTGAGATCCTCTACACAGGAGGAGAACTTTCAAGTCTATCCCCTCAGACACCTCTTGTGTCTCGCACAATCAAGAGCCTCAGACTTTATTTGGATGCAAATGGCATCTCTTCTTCACTTGGTCATTGTCAGCTGCACAGGGTTGAGTGTTGGTTCCTGTCCTCTGCTTTGAGGGTGCTCTGGTTCCAGTTTAGTTTTCCCGTGAGCAAGAGCTTCCTCACAAGTTTTCCTAAGAATCCAGCCCAACTTGCCAAGCCTAGCATTGATTTTTCTGTTGTCCGTAAAGTTTAGTCTCCTATGAAGAAAGCATATATTTCTTGTTAGCATGACTTTGACCTTTTTCATTTCAAAACCATACCCCTGGCATTATTGTGCTAAGGAAGATTTGATATTTTCACAGGTCACCATAACATCTCTAAATGGCTTTTTCTTTTCCATCCAATGGTACTAGTTCTGAATATATTATTTATTATTTCAAATCTTCCCTTACCTCCAGCAGAAGGGCAGTGCGCACAAGTTTATCCAGTCATACTGGCATTGACTTTGTTTTTGACCCTAGTATGTAAATGAAAATGAAAAGCTGGACCAGTATAGGAGGGAGCCTGTTTATCCTTGACATTCCCTTGTCTTCACCGATAGGAAAATCTTTGAACACAGTGTGCATTTTCAAGGGAGAGGAGGTGGCCATGGAGGCCCTGGGGGTGACAGGCTGCAAGTGCAGAGGGCACAGGAGTCCTCATAGGACCCTGGCCCCTTCTCCCCGCCCATCCTATCCTCTCCATTACTTTCCTTTTCCTCTCTTGCTTCCCTCCCCATCCTGCTCCCAGTCTTTTTTTCTTTCCCGTCTCTCCTCCCCAAGTATCACCAGAACTTTCCAGAAGCCAAGTGAAGAGCTGCATTTAGAGGTCTCGTGATGGTCCTTGACTGTTCTGTCATGGCGATTGGGAAGGGGAGGGTGAACAGGAGGAAACCTCCAGCAGGCCCTCGAAGGGAAATTGTCTGCGTTCCTTAGCACCCGGGCTGGCATGGGCGCCGGCCCTCGTACGAAAGGAGAGCAGACAGGCTGAGCCCGGGGATGGGGGCCTGCCCTACTGCGGGAATGCTGACACTGACGCTGGGCAGGGCACTTTGTTCTTCCTCTCCCACCTTTCCCCCTTCCCATCTAACCACTCCCTAAACCCTCTGGATTATATTAATGCCTCCTAAAATCATCACTTTGCTCTCTGTATCCTTAATTCTTAAAAACAATTTGGCTGTATTAATTTGGGTTCCCCAGGAAAGCAGAGCTGAGTGAAGGGATAGTTGCCAGAAACAGCACGGAAGCAAGGGGAGTGAGAGACGGAAGGATGGAAAGCTAATATAAGTGCATATTATTGGGATTTCCTGGTGGGCAACAGAACACAACCCTTCTCTCCTCTCTGAGAAGCATATAGACTGCCTCCTAGAACTGTCCATTTGCAGAATGGGTGCTTGAGGCATTTATCCACCATCTCCTGTCCTCTGCTGGAAGATCATCTGCAGAGATGTTAAATCAAGGCTCATATGGCTCTGGCTCCAGACACAGTGGAGAGGCCCTGAGCAGAAAGAACAGAGACTCTAGCAAGCAGCATAGTGGAGACTGCCCATCATAGTGGGGACTGCCCAAGACAACGTGGACTGCACATGACAACAGGTATCATTGACCACTGTGAAGATTCATTGTCAAAGTGGCTATGGTTATCACAGCAGAAACTGTCCACCGTAGCGTGTAATGCCCATGACTTGGGGATGGCGGACCACAGTGGGGATTGCCGATGATGGGGCAGACTGTCCTCCACAGCAGGGACCATGTGCCAGAGCAGGAACTGTGTACCAATGTGAAGACTGTCCACCATAGGGGGGACTGTGCACCATAGGAACGACTGTGTATCACAGTGGACTGCAAATCACAGTGGGACTGCCCACCACAACAGTCCACCCTGCTGAAGTGGACAGTCTCCACTGTGTCCAGGAGTCCCTGCCGTGGAGGGCAGTCTCTCCTGTGGTGGACAGTCCCAGCTGTGGTTTGCATTCCCCACTGTGGTGGGAGGTCCCTCCTGTGGTGCATGTGTCTGCTTTGATGGGCTATCCCCACTTGGTTCACAGTGGGGAGTGATCACCACTGCAGGGAATGCCCACCACATGGGAACTGCAAAACATAGCAAGGACTGTCCAACCCAGCTGGGAATTTTCACCGTGGTGCATAATGATCACTACATGGGGACTGTGTATCATAGCGGAGACTATGGACCACAGCAGGACTGCTCACTAAATGAGGACTGTGAAGCACAGTGGAGACTGCACCCACAGCATGGAATGCCCGCCACAGGGGTGACCACCCACTATAGTGAAGACTGTTGACCACAGTGGAGATGGCACGCCACAGTGGGTTCTGTCCATCATAGCTAGCACTGGGCAGCACAAAGATGACTCAGCACCACAGTGGTGATTGGGCACCACAGTGAAGACTGAGCATCATAGTGGAGATTACCCATCATAGTGGGGACTGCCCAAGACAACATGGACTGCACATGACAGCAGGTATTATTCACCACTGTGAAGACAGATTGTGACAAATGGCACTAATCATCACAGCAGAAAGCGTCCACCCTAGCAGGGAATGCCCACCACTTGGATATAGCAGACCACAGTGGGGACTGACTACCACGGGGCAGACTGTCCACCACAGCAGTGACCATGTACCAGAGCAGGAACTGTGCACCAATGTGAGGACTGTCCACTGTAGGGGGGACTGTGCACCACAGGAGGGACTGTGCATCACAGCGGACTGCAAATCACAGTGGGACTGCCCACCACAGCGGTCCACCCTGCTGAAGTGGACAGTCACTGCTGTGTCCAGGAGTCCCCACTGTAATGCACAGTCCCAGCTGTGGTTTGCATCCCCCACTGTGGTGGGTGGTCCCTGCTGTGGTGCATTGGGTCTGCATTGGTGGGCATTCTCACTTGGTTCACAGCCTCTGTTGTGGTGATCACTGCCCACTGTGGTCAGGAGTCCATCTGTTGTGCACAACAGGGTGAGGACTCTGGACAGCAGTGGGGACTGCATACCACAGTGGGGATTGCTCACCACTGTGAGGAATGCCCACCACATGGAGACTGCAAAACATAGCAGGGACTGTCCAACACACCTGGAAATGTTCACTGTGGTTGGTAACGACCACTTCATGAGGTCGGTGTACCATATCGGGGACTGTGGACCACTGTGGGACTGCTTACCACATGGGGACTGTAAAGCACTGTGGAGAGTGCACCCATGGTGTGGAATGCCAACCACAGGGGTGATCACCCAGTACAGCAAAGACTGTTGACTGCAGTGGGGACTGTCCACCGTGTTGAGAACTGTGCAGCACAAAGGTGACTTGCCACCACATTGGCGACTGCACACCACAGTGAAGACTAGCAGCATAGTGGACACTGCTCAAGACAGCCTGGACTGCACATCACAGCAGATATTGTTCACCACTGTGAAGATTGATTATCACAAATGGTGCTTATCATCACAGCAGAAACTGTCGACCACAGCAGCATATATGCACTATAGTCGGGAGTATGCACCATAACGGTCACTGCCAACCACAGTGGGGTGTGCGTAACACAATTGGGACTGCCTATCTTCATAGGGACTGCATACCATAGAGGGGCCTATCCATCATAGCAGGGACTGTGCACTACTGTGGGAAATGCCACCACAGTGGGAAATACCCACTGTTGGGGTTACTGCCCACCACATGAGGACTGTGCACCCCAGTGGGAACAGTGTACCACAGAGGGGACTGCCCACAACAGCAGGGATGCCGAATGCAGCGGGGACTGTGTACAACAATGGGACTGCCTACCACAGTGTAGAGTGTTCACCTCTATGGGGACTGTCCACCACAACACAGGCAGTGGATCATAGCAGGCACACTGGCCTCCATAGCGGAGACTAGGTACCACATTGGGGACTGTCCATTACAGTGCAGACTGCTCACCAAAGCAGCAAGTGGGGACTAGTGTGAATCCACGGGACCTTGGCGCACATCAATAGTTGACAGCCTAGTGACTTTGCTCATCAGACCAGTTTAGTTCATCCAGTAGGAACATAACTCTGGGGCTGGATTTCCATATACGGTTGGCTGCCAACAGTGGGGTCTGTGGTCAGGGGAAAAAAATCCTGGCAAGAGGCCACAATAGGCTCCCCAAGTAACCCCTCCCATCAGGGGCAGCCTCCCACCTGTGGTAGAAGAACCCTAAACAACATATTAGTGGCTCCCCCTAGTGGAGCATCAAGCAACCATAGAAGTGCCCACATCAAGGCTGGTAGACAGCAGCTGTGATCTGCCTTGCTCCTAAACAGCATCTACTGGAACAGACCCTAAACAGGGCATGTTACTTTCCAAACAAAAACTGAAAAGTGGGAAGTAATGGCTGATCCAGATGGGATGGACTCCGTGAAAGAATTCTGGAAGTATGAAGAATCAAACAGAAAGCACACCCCCAAACAGGAACACCAGCTCTCTTGCAACGGACATTAACCAAATTCAGGATGCCAAAATGACAGAAGAAGAATTTCGGACGTGGATTGTAAGAAAACTCAATGATAAGCAAGAAAAAAAAATGGATAATCAACACAAAGAAACCACAAAAGACATCCAGGACCTGGAAGAAAAATTCACTAAAGAAATTGAAATATTAAAGGAAATCAAACCAAACTCCTGCAAATGAATAATTTATTCAAGGAACTACAAAACACAGTGGAAAGCCTCAAGAACAGGGTAGATCAAACAGAAGAAAGAATCTCAGGGATTCTTTCAATTAAATAAGTCAGTCACAGAGATAGAGCAGAGAAATAAGAGCAAAGAGCAAAGCCTACAAGAAATGTGGGATTATGTGAAGAAGCCTAATGTGAGAGTTATGGACATCCATGAGGGTGAAGAAGAAAATACACAAGGGTTGGATAAGCTATTTGAGGATATAAGAGAGGACAATTTCCCATGCCTCATTAAAAATCTAGATATCCAGGTACAAGAAAGTCAAAGGGCTCCTGGGAGATTCATCACAAACAGAAAGACACCACGACATGCAGTCATCAGACTGACCAAAATATCCACTAAAGAGGCCCTCCTACGAGCTGTAAGGCAAAAGAAGTGAGTGGTCCTCAAAGGAAAGCCCATCTGAATAACGCCAGACTTCTCAACTGAACCCTTACACACAAGAAGAGAGTAGGGCCCCATTCTCACCCTTCTCAAACAGAATAATGCCCAACCTAGAATCTTGTACCCTGCAAAACTAAGCTTTGCATATGAAGGAGAAATAAAGACATTCTCAGATAAGCAAAGACTGAGGGAATTCACCAAGACAAGACTAGCCCTCCAAGAAGTACTCAAAACAGTGTTACACGTGGATCAGCACAATAATCATTCACAAATATAAAAATCACTCAAAAGCTCAAGGTTGAAGGTCAGATACCACAATGGGTCAAGAGAGAAAACAAAGCAACAAAGTTCAACTCAACAGGATGAACAG